>JBBPTS010000590.1:0-13460 GCA_038094235.1 Fistulinella staudtii
TCCCATTCCTTTCCACAAACCCTTTCGGTGTCACCCGGGTGAACCTCGCCCTGCCGTCTTCCATCCACCGACGCCGCCGCCATCGTATGCGTTTTCCTCGCCTCCGGGACGTCCTCAGCAGTGTATAGTCCTCAGGATCCCGTGTGATAGATTACATGCCATCATTTTTCTCTCCTCACTTATACCCCGTGCTTTCCGTTCGCTCGTATATACCATTTGCGCTGCCTGAAACATGTATTTGGCCGCCCAGTAGGATCGGAGATTCAGAGGACTGAGTGCTGAGTAGTCAAGAACCCAACAAGCTACACTAACAACAACAAGTATGTCTTACCAGACTTTATGCACGTTTCCATAGCCTTGCAACTTCCAACCACAAAAAGTGGGCATGAGAGCCAAGCGCCTCAGGTGGAATATTATTTACCTTTGAGCTCGAGCTAGCGCACCGCATGCGACCAAGTGGTCGTTGTTGAGAAACGTGACACGCAAGGGCAAGTGCCCACGAATGGATGCACATGTGTAATTGCGTCTCACCAGAGGTACAGCACGCATCACGACTGGTGGTCTCCATCGTCCACGTCCGTCTTGACCCTCGACCTCACCGGCAAACCAGCAAACTTGTGCCGGAGCGCCTCGTACTTTCGCCGCTGCCCCACCGACACGCTCGGCCCCACCTTGTCCACCGCACGCGCGAAATCCGCCGCCGTAACGGCCACCTTTGGACCCATCAGCGTTTCCTTGCCTTGCCCCTGCCCCTCTCCCTCGCTCGCCTCCATTTGCTCGAGCGACCCCAACACCCGCCTCAATGCAACCACGCCCGCCTCTCGTACCACAGCCGCCAAATCCGCCCCACTGTACCCCTCACAGCCGTCCCTGACCAACTTCTCAGCACGCACCCTCACGCACGCGTCATCAGCCGAACCTGCATTCGGATCCTCGTAGTCATCGACCGCGATAGGCACTCGTTTCATCAATGTCCGTAAAATCTCGACGCGTTCGTCGGGCGTGGGCAGGTCGACGTACAGGAGCTTGTCGAGACGTCCAGGTCGGACCATCGCCGGGTCGATCATGTCAGGTCGGTTCGTCGCGCCGATGACGTAGACCGATTTGCGCGCATCCAAGCCATCAAGCTCGGTGAGGAGGGTGTTGACAACGCGCGCAGACGAGTCAGACTAGTGGGTGGTAAGAAAAAAAAAGGTAGGCTCCACAAGGAAGGCGGGGGCATACCAGACTATCGTCACGCCTCGGTACCAAGGCATCCAGTTCGTCAAAAAAGACGACACAGGGCGACGACGCTCGCGCCCGCGAAAACACCTGCCTGACCGCGCGCTCGCTCTCCCCCACGTACTATCCGTCTATCAGCCGTCAAGATCCGCGCCCGACGGAACAATGTCCTCACCTTGTTCAACAGCTCTGGTCCCTTGACACTAATGAAATTCGCCCTTGATTCGTTGGCGACGGCTTTGGCAAGGAGCGTCTTTCCACACCCGGGCGGACCCCACATCAACACCCCACACGCAGCATCGATCCCCACTGCGCTAAACAACTCGGGCCGTCGTATCGGTTGGACGATCGCCATCTGTAGCTCTTCCCGCACGTCATGCAGGGCACCAATGTCAGACCACGTCACATCTGGGACCGTCGCAAAGCCTTCCCGTTTTGATGAGGGCTGGACTTGGGATAATGCAGCTCGGAAATCCGAGGATGTGATGCAGAGCGGTGAGAGTTGGGACTCTGTCAGTGGGGAGGGATGTGCGCTAAGAAAGTGTGCGATCGAACTTGACGAAAGCTGGTCGATCAGTGATGCAAACGGTCGATTGGGACATAAAAGTAGAGGCACTTCTGTCGTGGTGGGTATGTGACCCATCGGATCGACGGCCATTCGGGTATTGCCATCATCAGTCATCGGTCCCGGCACGTCGGGTAAAACGAGCGTCCCCTCAGAGAACTCTTTGAAGATTCGTTTAACGGCAATGACACCGGCTGCCCCTGTGAGCGCGGACAGATCCGCACCCACATAGCCCGGCGTTGCCTTTGCGAGGGACTCGTAATCAAAATCACCCTCGAGTCGAAGTTTGGCGCAAAGCACGCGCAGTATTCTGTTAGTAAAAGATGTCAATAAATCATTCAGGCAAAGGGGATAAAAGGCGGACTTGTTTCGGGCGTCCTCGTCGGGTACGCCCATACTGATTTCATGATCAAATCGACCAGCACGACGGAGCGCCGCATCCAACGAGTCGGGACGATTCGTCGCACCAATGACCATGACGGGCTTATTGTCTGTTTTTTCCCAAGACATATCTGGTGCTCGTTTAATCGCCTGTTCCTCACAAGAGGGATGACAGATAAACACAAACCATCCATGCAGGTCAAAAATTGAGCCACGATCCGTCGTTCCATCTCTCTCTGCGCGCTCTCGCGTTTAGGAGTGATGGCGTCGATTTCGTCAATGAAAAGAAGACAGGGCGCAACGCGCTGGATAGTCTGATGTTGGGATCTGTCACATTACAGGATGGCTCACGACTTGCCTTTGCTTCCTCGAACGTGTCTCTAAGTGTTTTTTCCGACTCGCCCGACATGCCAGATACAATTGACGGGGCTGATATACTAATAAAAGGCATTCCAAGCTCCTATATCCAACCCAAATAATCAAGAATCAATACCAGTACACGAAACTAACGTCCGTGTCAAAAACTTACCCCAGCGATCGCATTCGCCAGCAACGTCTTGCCACACCCTGGCGGTCCATGCAGCAACACCCCACGGGGCGGCTGCACACCCGTATGGAGGTATATCTCGGGGTGACAAAGCGGCATGGCGACGAGCTCGAGCATCTTTTCAACGCACTGTTCCACGCCACCGAGGTCTGACAGACGGGTCGAGGGTGGGGCGTATGTTTTGGATATACCGCCTTCGCCGGTGGAACTGGTGGCACGGGCGCGCTTGGTGCCATCGTTCTCCGCTGCATTATGGCGTAGCTTGCGTTTTGATGTTGGAGGGCGGATATGTGTAGGCGCGGCGTCGGATGTGGGTGTGGGTGTGGATAGGCCGTCACCCACCGTCATTGATTCTGAATTAGCGTTGACCTTTGCATCGGTTTCTTCGTCGTGTGAGGAAGACGTTGCTGGTGTCACAGAAGCGTTCAGGTTGAGTTTGACTTTTCGATGAGCTGACCAGAGACTGTGCATGGATCGATTGAGTGCATTTGAACCCTGGCTGAGCGTAGGTGGTCATGATTAGTTTTTAAGCTACGAAAACGAGCAGACGGACACGCACATCCATTGTGATGAAAGATTTGGAGAAAAAACAGTGCACAGCCACACATAACTCCACCTTGGCCTAGTGGTGCAAAGTTCAATTCTACGGAAAGGACAGGACTCCAAGAGTCTGCACGGCCCCGTTGGACGATAGTAAGCTACATTTACGGTTCTGGGACGAAAAAAGAAAAGAAAAGAATCGGTAAAAAGAAAAAGGTAAAGATTGTCAGAATACGCGTTCAAATACCACCCCCGCTCAAGATATACTCTATCGCTGCGTGTACGTTTCCACCCGTCGCCAGCAACGCGCGCACGTTCTGAGACGCGTTGCTGAATCCCATATCTTGTAGTTGCTAGAAACGGTCAGCAAAGGCGCCACAGAGTATACGCGTGCGGCACGCACTTGAAGTTGCACTTGGAAGCGTTCTTCGGGTGGTCTGGTATCCGCAGGGACAGCAGGCGCACCAAAGGCACCCAAACCACCCGCACCGACCCCACCGGGTCCGAGACTAGCTCCAAAAGGACCACCACCGAAAAGCGCTTGTAGCATGGCTGGGTTAGGCATCGCGGTCGGGTTAGCACCTGTTCCAGTGCCAGCTGCACCAGGCTGTGTTGTGGGCGAAGTTGGACTGGTGGTGCCGCCCGTGCCAACTGCAGTCGATGGGAGACCCGGAGCCGGGAATGCACCCTGACCTGAAGCCACTCCGGGGCCAATTCCAGCATTCTGCATCATCGTCGACATCTGCATCATGTTACGTAGTGTATCCGGGTTCGACCTATCAGACAGAGAACGGATCGACCGTGGCCACGTCATGTCATGGAAAGCCATAGAAGGACAGAGAAAACAGCCACGCACACCATGTTCCTAAACTGCTCGCTTTGAAAGACTTGGCGGATTTGGGGTGCCATTTGTCCGAGTTGGGGATTGAGGGCAATGACCTGATCGAGGACGGCAGGATTGGACATGAGCGAGGACATTTGTTGGAAGAATTCGGGCGATTGCATCATGTTTTGGAGCTGCAGTAACGTGAGTGTGATCGCGGGTGACCGTCGCGGGTGACGGATGTACGGACCATGTTCGGATCGTTGGGATTCACGCCCATGTCGGAGAAGGGATTGAATCCAGCCACTTGGCCGTAGCCCTGGAACCCGTTAAACTGAGTGAGTGGGTCGGCCGGGTTCTGGCCGGCTTGCATGCTGGGGATCTGGGGTACTGGGGCAGGCGTTGCCGATGAACTGGCTGTGCGTGCGGCACCCTTGACCATGTGGATCGTATGCGACGAGTGGATCTTGTACACGGACAGCTGGTCTTCATCCTACAGTGCGCGATAATATTAGGATGTGCGAACGAGGGTGAAACACCATCGGCACCTTGAGCACACGGCCTGAGCAAAGCGTCAGATCTGACTTGGATGGATAGACTGGACGACGAACCAGAGTAGATGAGTCGTTGTCGATCTGCTTCGACGTCTGATTTCTCAGCGATGGCACGCTTGAGGTCGAGGACGGTCTTGTCTAGGCTGATTGATATCTGGATCTTGAGCTCGCTGGGGCCTAGTAAGAGAACATCAGTGACGACGACGATGACGATGAGCTCGAACTGGGACCTTTGATGTTGATATGAATGTCATTGTCGGCCATGGTAAGAAGAGAAGCTGGATGGGTCGACACAGCCATCCGTTCCAACGCCTCATCACCGGTTCCTCACAATCCGAATCTGAATGTCTTGCGAAGACTGCTTCAAGACCGTTCCACACGTCGGCACCCCCGTCGGTCGCACACAAGTCATCGCCGGCATCAGAACGTACGTCTCTGAACCCCGCAATGCTACACAGAAGAAAATTCTACTCTACTTTTCCGACGTGTTCGGCCCGTACTATCTCAACAACCAGCTCATCCAAGACTGGTTTGCGAACAAGGGTCATTTATGCGTCGTTGCATGTACTCACTGACGTATCGATATGGTATAGGTTACACCGTGCTGGGCCTCGACTACTTCTTTGGCGACGACTTTGATGCTCTGAGAACACAACCCGGGTTCGACAGACCTACTTGGGTTGACAAGAGCTTCCAAAAGGCAAACGAGCATACGCCAGCCTGGGTCGGTGCGGTCAGGCAGCATTACGGTGAGGTCATCCTGTCACGCTCGCGTCCTGACCTCGGGATTTGGCATCAGGTACGACGGACGTCAAGTACTTTGCAGCCGGTCCGTCAACCCTACAACACGCCTCTCATTTTCACTCACGTTCAGATCCAGGCTTCTGTTTCGGAGCCCCGTTTGTCTTTTCCCTCGCAAACGATCCCAAGTTCAATCTCGCGGCAGGTAGGGTGCCACTCCGCAGCCAGATCGAGGCGCTTATCACAACTCCCGGCCCGTAGGTGCCGTCGCACACCCTTCCCGTCTTTATGACCCCGCGACGCAACAGATCAAGGCGGACGTATTTGAGAATTGCGTCGGTCTGTACCCAACGATACATATCCGAAATGACACGCCCTTACTCTTGTCTCATGTAGCCCCCATCGCGTTCGCATTCGCAGGTCAGCTGGTGATGCACTTTGTTTGACGACTCGGTATTTGAACTCTTCCCTTTCTAGAGACGGATGCAGCCTTCCCGATTCATGCGCGGCGTCAGGCGGAAGACATTCTTGTCAAGAATAAGGTGCGTTACTACATGCAAGCATTCAGCGGCGTCTCGCATGGGTTCGCCTCGCGTGGTGACCCCGCCGACGGTGACCAACGTACGTGTCCAGTTCCGTCCACCTTTCCCCGCCCATGTTGGACCCGTTTTATAGGTTTCGCCAAGGAAGAATGCGCACGCGGTTTCTTGCACTGGTTCGACAGGTTCGCTGCCTAAGTCATTTCTCTGGATAACTCAGACACAACAAACGCGAGTTTCTGGTTGTCATTGATGAGCTAAATGTATGTACGATAGAGAGGCACGCGTTGATGCTGACGGTAACAGAATTGGTCAATGATTTTTGAGCTACATCAATGTTTGACTCAGCCACCATTCAAGGCAGTTCTCCCTAACGCAATCGAGGATATCGACCGGTATTCGGTGACCTCCCTGGACCGGTTGTCCATCTCATCGTACATCGTACACGTCGTGGGAGGGCGATTGAGATAAATAGGTGCATCGACCTCACATGGATGAACGACACCATCTACACCTTTCGAATCAGATCGGGCGCAATGTCGACAACACTCGCTGGACCCCCTACATCGTGCTGTTGGACGTCTGTCCAACACACGGGTACGCCCTCTGGGCGCGTTGAAACCCTCGGCGGACTCGAGACCTATGTCGCCGAACCCCCCACCAGTACTGGCGCGGACACGCACAAAAAAGTCCTCTTGTTTCTCGCGGACGTGTTCGGATCGTTGTACATCAACAACAAGCTTCTCCAAGACTATTTCGCGTCGTGCGGTCTGTCCTCGCCCGTTCTCTTTTCCCATCGTCATCCCGCCAACGCCCTCTTTTACAGGGTTTGTCGTCCTCGGACCAGACTACCTCTCGGGCGAGTACGTCCAAAACTTGCCAGAGGGTACAGACAGGGAACGCTGGTGGAATGCCAAACTCGTTGTCGCACGCGAGACTTTCCCAGCATGGTTCGACGCGGTCAAGGCGACGTACGGTAAGCCATCTCACAGCCCCCTTTTTTTTCCTTTTCCGATCCTCGTTGTCCTTGTTCCCCTGCAGGTAGCGAAACAAAGTACACCGCCGTCGGTACGTGCTTCCTGCTGGCTCTCATCGCCCAATGTGATCAACTAGCTGGATAGGGTACTGCTTCGGCGCTCCGTTTGCCATGGACCTCGCTGCGGAGGGATCCGTCGTCGCAGGTGAGCATCCCTTGCGTCCCATCTCTCCCCCCTAACCGGCATTTCCAGCGGCGATCGTTCACCCCACGTTTCTCGACGAACGTCATTTCGAGACACTGACCCGTACGTCCTCCCCTCTCCCATTGCACGGCGCTCACCAACACCCGCCCCATAGGCCCCCTTCTCATGTCCTGCTGCGGTAAGTTCCGCCCGTCGACACGTGTATGAGCTCATCGCCCCGCGGATAGAGATCGACTGGAGCTTCCCGCTTGATCAACGCCGACGCGCTGAAGATATTCTGGTGCGCAACAAGGCGCGGTACTGTATCCAAGTCTTTTCGGGTGTCTCGCATGGGTTTGCTGTGCGCGGGGACCCCGCTGTGCCTGATCAACGTGCGTCATTGTCCGTGTTTTGGGGCGGCGGAGGTGACGCTGACGCTGACGTGACGTTATGCGATAGGCTGGGCCAAGGAGGAGAGCGCGCGGGGGATCAAGGAATGGTTTAACCGATTCTCGGCGTAACACGTTCCCGAGTTGCTGAGGGAGGTTTCATCTGTCGTGATCGGGTCAATGTGAACAGTTATGTGTACGAATAGCAATTGATTTTTTCTTGTCAAAAGCAGGCGTATTTGACCAGCGGTTGGGATGTACATCTTCTCCTCAGAGGTCTCATATTCCATCCGGTCTCGTTCTTCTGCACACCTCTGACAGGAGGCATTGATGACGCGGTAGCGGATGCTTAGTCAAGCTTAGTCAGCTCTGGACACCTCTCCGAGGGCAATCGAACCACACCAGCACCGATATCCATCCCAGCGACCACCAAGGTGAGGATAACCAACACCAACAATATGTGGCATCCAGCTCTGATACACAGAGGACACCGCACTCTGTCCAAGAATACTGGTAGTCCTGGCTGCGTTGTGGTCACGGTCATAACCACAGTGACCACAGCGCAGCCAGCACAGCCACCAGATGATAGGCTGAGCCCAGGGGTCAAGGAATGGTTTACCCGATTGTCGGCGTAACGTGTGTTCCGAGTTGCTGAAGGAGGCTAATCTGACATGATCGGGTCAATGTGGAAACACTGCGTACGGATGCATTCAACTAGCGATTGGGGTTGAACGTGCGTACATCTTCTCCAAGTCATGTTGGAACTAAACCCTGTCGCCTTTGTGACGCAGTCATTGCAGTGAAGTATTGAGCGGGAATGGTGTCACAACGACCGTCGACGTGGACAATATCGTACCCAGATGAACGTCCGCGTTCATCCATTTCCGTATTTGTACCCCGTTTGCCACTCGCCAACGTTGAATGTGTATATCCCCACTTCTATTCATGCTCAGGGAGGAAGATGACTGAATTCGCAAGGCCCGGAGCGCTGATCTTGACTGGAAGCTACGGCCGACATTTCCAATGTCAGTGGGACGAGCCGATTCTCTGGTACTTGTCAGCGTTGTCGTCGATGACGTCTCGGCTAACTCAAACGGCTTGCTGTCATCGTCCTCCGATGTTTGTCCAGATACCCATGATACGTGCCCGGCCTTTATCTCGATACATGTCAGATAACGTGCATTCAGCAGGGTGGATCCAGGCGCCGTGTCGCGCTCTAGACTACCCATCCAGGAGTCGCCGCAGCCCTTCCGCACCCAATGGACGTGTAATGGTGTCATGGTGTCCGGTAACCATTCAATGATGTATACTCACCATCCAGAATCCCCCGCACGTCGCAAGCTCCGTGTGAGACGGAGAGACTCGTTTCGTCTCGTATCGCCAAGCCCTGGCGCGGAGGAAGAGTGGGCGTTGCCATTGAAAAGGCTAGGGGTTCGATAGGTTTTCGGTTGACAGTGGACGTGTCGTGCGCTTCGGCTCGATGCACACGCTTGGCTTGGGATAAGGGAGTGCAGGTCGGAAAGGGTATCCGTACGACGTCCACGGCGATATGATCAACCTGATCCTCCGTTGGCGCAGAGGCACGCCAAAGGCTCGGCCTTTGCTGGCAATTCCAAACCGAGAGGTAAAATCCCCATGTCCCATCGCGACACGCGAGTGTCTGTCACGAGGGCAACTTGAAGGCGAGCTGGCGCTTCAGATTGCTACACGACCGTGGCAGCGTTTCAAGTCCGTAACGACGTATCTGTCCATTCCTATTCCTTGTGACCGAGCGTTCGGCGTGTTGTGACCCCGCTGTGACGTATTGTACACTTATTCCTGTCGCATTTCTCTCAAGTGAGAGGCCCACACGAGGCATGGAACCAGACAATTAGACATGGATTCATCGTGCAAGAGTCTGCATACTTGTCATCGAAACGTTATGATTTAGTACGTGCCAACGAACAGGAGATGTCTCATTAGCTGACAGACTCGCCTTGTGTACAGGAAAGATGCAGCAAGAGAAAGAAAAATAAATGTGCAATGTAACATCATAGTCCGCTTCACCTCCAACTTGCTCCTGGCTCATCACACACCAGTGCTAAATCCGTCGGCAAGGCAGTGACTGCACTGGTTATCGGACAAGTAGACGGGGATTGTTCACACCTTGTTATCCACCAAATGGTGAACCCGCGGTTCAGACGACAGCAGCCAATTCGGTTAGCAGTGACTGGAGACGACCAACGCCGCCAGCGTTTGTGTCACATCCGTGGACGTGCAGTCATCGCTGCACTTGTCAATCGACAAGCGTGCTGACAACCTCAAGTTGACACAGGCCACGCCGACGCGGTAACCGCATGATCCATTCCGGATACTTATACGGAATCAGCACATGCTTCCCTTCGCTTACCAGTTTAGTTTCTCTCCACTTCCCCATTCCACCCTCACGACCACGGTCCTCTCAACATGCTCCCGGGCAGCAGTCGAGACTCTTATGACAAGGAAAAGGCTGTCTCTTCTCCCAGCACCGAGGTCTACGCGGTAGAGGATGCGCCAGATCAAGTGATTGCACAGCGATTCGGTGCCTTTGGCCCATTTCTTTCCAAGCTCTTCAACAGCGGTGTTGAAGCGAGAGGCGTAGAGCCCGTACCGGAGCATCAGAGGCAATCCAAAAACATTTGGAACAAGTGCGTATGCTACATGTCAGTCGTATTCGAGCGTGTCCTTATCATCGTCCAGCCTGTTCATGTGGTGGTATGTCCCGGCCTCATGCATCATATTCCACATCTCACCGAATCGACTAGGTCGGTCAACTTGGTGCTCACCACGATACCCGTGGGCGTACTTGGCCAATTCGCATTCACGCTTACTCTATCGTATGTCACCGATCGTGTCCGTCGAGTTAGTCTTAAACACGTTTCAGTCACACAGTCGCCACACTCCTTTGCTTTGGTGCTCTCGGTAGTTTAGCAACCGCCTTTATCGCCACGCTCGGCCCCAAGACGGGCATGCGCACAATGATCATTTCCCGTTATAGTTCAGGATACATAGGCGGGACCTTCTTTTCTGTGTTAAACATCCTTACCCAGTCAGTCGTCTCGTTCCCTCCTATCAACCACGCTAAGATTCACCGTTTAGGCTTGGTTTTGCCACAACGGCCGTCATACTTGGCGGCCAAACACTGGCTTCGATAAATCCAGGAACACTTCCACTCGTCGTTGGCATCATCATCATTGGCATTTGTTCTCTCATCCCCTGCTTCGTCGGCTACGACCTTGTGCACGTGTATGAACGCTATGCCTGGATCGCCACGCTCTTCATCATGTGCTGTCTCTACGGACTTGGTAGTAAAGCTGGCTACGACGTGAACACCCAAAAGTCGTTGGAAGACACCGGCAGGGCGCTCAGTGCTGACATTCTCAGCTTTGGTGCCATCATCTTTGGCTCCATCGCAGGTTGGGCACCCGTGGCAGCCGATTATAATTGTCGTCTGCCCGCCAATACCAGCGCCTGGCATGTGTTCTTCTTGACCTTTTTCGGGTTGTACCTGCCGATCGTCTTTAGCGTAACGCTGGGTGCTACACTGATGACCATCACTAATCCTGCCTATGTGGCTGCCTTCGGTCAAGGTGGAAACACGGGCGCGTTGATTGCAAAGGTCCTGGCACCTTGGGCAGGCGGAGGAAAGTTCTTGTTGGTTGTCTTGTCGTTTAGCGCCGTGTACGTCCCTTTTCGTCACACCGTGTCTTCTTGCGCTTAGTATCCACGTCAGGTCCAACAACATCCCTAATACGTACTCTGCAGCACTCTCCATCCAAGCGCTCGGACGCCCCTTTGCCATCGTACCCCGTTTCCTCTGGGTCATCTTTGTCTTTGTCATCTATACCGTCGCTGGCGTCGCTGGACGCGAACATTTCAGTACCATTCTCAGCAACTTTTTGTCCATCTTGAGTTACTGGACCGCATTCTTTATCGTCATCCTCGCTGAGGAACATTTCCTCTTTCGACGACCCGACGGCCCGTTGGGCGGGTACAACTTGGCAGATTGGGACAAGCCTTCTCGGTGCGTGGTTGCTCGTGGGCGTGGTCCTGTCGCGGTGGCTGACCCAGGTCCCCCTAGGCTGCCCATGGGCATCGCTGGCATCTCGGCCTGCTGTTTCGGTATCGTCGGTGCCGTGGTCGGTATGTCACAGATATGGTACACGGGGCCGATTGGCAAATTGGCGGGTGCGACCTTGGGCGCTGATTTGGGATTCGAGGTGGGTTTGGGTCGTGGCGTGTCGTGGTGTCGCTGATGGGATGTTTTTCTTGCGTTTGTTTTGTGCGCGGATAGCTTGCAGCTGGTTTCGCGGCCGTGACGTTCCCACCGCTGAGATGGTTGGAGATTCGGATGACGGGGCGGTGAGCAGGGTGAGGTGTGTACTCGTATGTATATATATATTACGCTTGACATGTTGGCGATGGAGGGTTCCTCGTGGTCGAGCGCGTAGGACTGGAACTTGAAACTTGAAACTTGAGGTGTATATCCGCCGTGTCGGAGTCACCTCGAACATGTCACTATTTGCCAACGATGTCCTTTTTCCCTACGAGGTCTAGACCGACGGCATTCACTCACTCATGTGAGCCGCGAGTGACCAACCAGTGCGTCAACCCCATCATCGAGGTCTGAGAAACGATATCTTGGCCTGTGCGCGTTTGCTCGGAATACAGACAGGCCTAGACGACGGTGAGGCCCTTTTACGCACACATCTTGGCAGGCCTTTCCTGGAGACTCGTTCCTGTTTCAACCCGCAGCGGCCGTGCATGCTCGTCAACCTGTCGTCGCATGGTCAACTGCACCCATGCCGGAGTCACACATGGAGACAGCCTCTGCCTTGGACTGGCGTTCTCGGCGATCAATTCGTCGTGATACGTAACTTGCCGAGAGTGGACATGGTCCACAACCCCCAGTGAGACGATGCTTGTCAAGTGGGTCAACAGAAGTCAGACGTCCGTGTACACTCGTCTTGCTCTCGCATCATCGTCCAGATAGGTTCAAGAGGACACCTCCACGACGTGGCGAATGGGCCGCCTCGCTGAACGGGCTCTGCTAGCTAGGGGATCATCGGAACAGCCTTGCGCGAACGCCAAGTCCGCCCTTCTTTCCCGCCTTTTCTTGCCCGTTCGAATTCCCCCAACTGATGTCCGCGAACCAGACCACCAAACATGTATGAACCATGCCGGCATGCCTTGCGCATGCACCACAACGTGGATGGCCGCATGGGGTCCGATGCGTGGTGCAAGGCCATCTCCGTCTCATTTATTCGGTTCCACCACGCCTTGGTTGCGCCCTGACACACCCGCGTCATTTCTCGCTTTGAACATGTCCCATACCCACAGTCGAGCGTCCTGCGACAAGGAAAAGGGGGTCGTTGCCGTCGACGACGTCGAGCAAGCCCCCGATCAGGTGATCGCGACGCGGTTCGGTGCCCAGGTGGGCCCCCTGCTCTCGAGGTTGTTCCAAAGTGGCGTTGAAGCCAGAGGCATCGAACGTGTGCCAGAGCATCAGAGAGATTCAACGTATTTCTGGAACAAGTCCGTCCTGGTTCCGTTCCCGTTGTACGGGCCTCTCTGCGCATGACTGATGATGGCATTGCAGTCTGTTTTTGTGGTGGTGTGTCCGTTTGATCTGTCTCTGGTTGCCCTCGTCAATCGAACTAGGTCGGTCAACATGATGATGCTGGCAATACCAATCGGTGTGTTGGGTCAATATGCGTTTTCGCTTACCCTACCGTGAGTGTCCGAGGGTTGACGTTGATATGCACTGAATGCCCTCCAGTCATGTGGTCGCGACACTCCTCTGTTTTGGTGCACTCGGTGGGGCCGCAACGGCATTCATCGCCACGCTTGGTCCGCAGACCGGGCTGCGCACGATGATCATCTCCCGTTATAGCTCAGGATACATAGGCTGCGCCTTCTTTTCTGTCCTCAACATCCTGACGCAGTATGTCTCTTTTTGCACCTCTTCACCCGCGTCGTTGA
>JBBPTS010000592.1:0-13435 GCA_038094235.1 Fistulinella staudtii
GTAAGAACCAGGGACCTCTACTGGTAAAGCGACGGAAATGTATCCAAGTGTTGGTTGTGCGCAATAAAAGGTATGGATGTCATCGCGGCATCCTTCTACGGCATGACGGTCCCATAGGGGAGTTAATGACCGGCACAATAAATTTGTATAGAGGCAATGAGCGAAGAAGTAGACCTTGTGATCAGAGATAGGACTGCTTCTAATCAGGGTTGTCACACATGTCGTACAAACCAAGGAAGGCCCTTGCATGAAGCAAAAGTTTCACCAGTCTGCCAAAAAAAACACTTGCTCGCAATGATGTGAAACTGGGTATCTTGTAGGTTCCCACCCATCGAAACCACGTCCGATACTTTTGCAGAGACAAATGCGGTCATTGAACGAGCATGAGGGTAACACTTGACCTTACGTCCTGATGGGCAGAGCTTCCAGGGTAAATTACTACTGTATCACAGAAGAGATCCCAGGATATGTAAGCCTTTGCGTACATTACCTCGAGTGAACAGAGGGTTATCAAGTGAACAAGAAACCCGGTATTGCCAGTTGGCGTTTATGCTCCCCTGGCCGAAGCAACGGACATCATTGACCACCGGTGGGGAGGGCCGGACAGATATGAATGTCAGGTGGTCCGGTGGTCGGGACTTGTGACTAGAGCATCAGCTTTTCCCACAGGAGAAGTATGATGATGAAGGCACCACGATACAAATTGAATGGAGGAAGTGTGTATTTTGACCATGCTACACAAGGCGCTCAGCCATGAGCGAACCCTGGATTTCCATCAGACCGCTGTCATCAGTCAGAATGAATAATTTCTTGCCAAATAGAACGAGTGCCCTACAGACTGGCCATCAGTAAAATAGACAAAGTCTAATTTCGTCTAATTTCATCTAATATTAGCTAATGGCACTTTTTTCACACACCAGTAAGCCACAAAGCTCAATAAGTGCAAATTAGCTACAAATTAGTCAAATTAGACTTTGCCTATTTTACTGATGCATCTGTGTCAGCTGAGAACACCAACACCATCAAATTCCATTGTCTGTAACATTATAACTGACTTCATACCAAGTCATTTGCTCAGTCCAGATTATACTAGCTTACACAAAGTAGAATATTGAAGTGAACCTAACACGATGAACTTCTGAGTGTAAGGGACCTTGATGTGGAGTAAGGAAAGGATGTGCAGCATCAAAGGGGAAAGCATTCTTTGTTGTCCAGGGACTATACTGGGAGCGAGTGAGCCACTAATCTTTACAATCACTGAAACGCGAAGACCTTCTTTCACTTCAAGGGTTGGCCTTCGAAGTAGGAATAGCCTATCAAAGGCGTAGGGTGCTTTATAGAGCGGGAGGTGTGAAGGGGGAACTGAGTCTGACTGGTAGAGCATGGCCATAGGCGTGAGATCCAAGTAAGCAAGACTGAGGTTTTACCAGTCAAGCTACCCGGCTATATATATGCAAGATACATGGCTGTGTCTATCCTAATCGAGTGCAGACCTTATCTAGGCTGTGTGTGAGAAGCGATAAGTACATCAGAAGAGTCCATCAGAAAACATAGCCGAGATAGCGGTAATGAAGAAAGCATGTAGTACATGAGGCATAGGAATGGAAGAGGCGGAGATAAACGTGTGAACATAATGTGGCAATGCTGACCGATATGGGTAGATGGGATCTGTATCTTAGATCGGGATCTCCATTATGTCAGCGAGAGTGTGAGAGAGAGAGAGAGAGTGGAAATGACTAAGTTCTTTGCTATCGTGCAATTATCTGATAAGATACCGTGGATTGCCAAGATAAGATTAGATAAGCTGTCAAAGCTGTAAAGGCTTGGGCTGTGCATCAATGCCGGTTCTTGCCATTGCTTCTAGGTCTGAAGCATGAAAGTAACGAGCTGTTATAATCACTGTATTAGGTGAAAGTATCAAGTGAACAAGACTAGAGCTTCCATAGCTCAGTCTCTACTTCTTATATACATCTGGTGGGAGGCTGTGTCCTGTCTTTATAAGTAAATACTTCTATTGTACCATTATGGCTATCCAGTGGCCACATCAGTGTTCTTCTGATAAGGGAACATGTGTTCTCCTCATGTACATCAAATAGAAGAGAAGGCTCTGCCTTCTATCTAACCTCATGGCAACCTCATGTGCCACTTCTAAGTCCTAGGATCAATCTATGATCCGATCTTCTTCTTTGAGATCTCAGATCTTGCTTCTGGTGGTGGAGATAAGGTGATCTCCCTTCTATCCATCAAGGATTCTTCTAAGTGTCACTGATAAAATCAGGACAGTGAAATCATGCGATAAGATGTCGGAGATTGCCGTGATAAGATAAGATAAGATTGTCGAAATCTAATCTTCCTCTTCATGCACCATTGTGCTGAAGTGCTAATGATAGCGATTGTTACAAATATAGTTATAAGAATGGTAAAGACCTGAGGGTAAGAATGTCATCATTAAATCTGTTCTCAGCTATAAGTATGTAAGCAGAGATGACACATCTGATACATGCTGCAAATGATGATAACCCCCTTAATCCAAAGAGGAACTGAATATTATCCTAGAGGATATGATTTGCTAGAGACTTGACAAGTTCAAGCTACACATAGGCTTATTACATATATTGAAATATGCTAATAGTCTGTGGTCAAGGCTGATCTTGTACATTTTGCCTCTATGACTACCTCTGTCTATGGCACCAATACTTGTGTTGTAAATTTCCTTTAATCATACTAGGCTATTATAATGAATTAAAATATATAGGTTTCCATAGTTCTATTTTTAGATATAATAATGATACTCATCAGTCATGACTATATTGTTTATCAGGTTCTGTAAGAGTCTGTTTGAAATACTTAGTTAAAGTTTAGCTGAGGTTTGAGTAGATGTAGCCAAGTTCACTGCTACTTCAGATAAAGGCCAACTTAGAAAACTCAGAATAAGCTCCATTAAACTGAGTCCTTGTTATGATTCTTCATTCCCCTCAGTATCTTTGTAATGGCTCATTACTTTTATACTTTAGACCTAGTGTTACAAACTGAAGCGAACCTAACACCAATGACTTCTGAGTGCGAGGATCCTTAACGTGGAGCAAGGGAGAGTGAGAGGAGACTGGAGTACACCGTGTGAGGGCTCTTCCGTGGACTGGGGTGCACCGTGCGAAGGTTCTCCCTTATATAGAGGAAAGGACATCCTGCGTCAAGAGAGGAAAGTGTCCTTTGATATCCAGGGACTATACTGGGACCGAGTGAGCTACTTGGCTACTTATCCGCTTGTTAGGCGAAAGTTCCAAGTGAACAAGACTGGGGTTACCAGCCGAGTTCCTTGGGTTTATATATGCATACTACAAGGCTGTACATGGCTGTGTAACTACCCTAATTGAGGCACTGCTTATCTGGGCTGTGCGTGAGAAGCAATAAGTACATCAGAAGAGTTCATCAGAAAGCATAGCCGAGATAACAGAAATAGAAAGTGGGAATTAATAAGGCATGTGTGACATAAGGCATGGAATGGAAGAGGCGGAGATAAGTGTGAGAACATAATTGGGCAGTGCTGACCGATATGGTTGGATGAGATCTGTATCTTAGATCAGATCTGCCATATGTCAGCGAGTGCGAAAGAAAGGAGTTAAGTCTGAGAAAAGGAAAAGAGTTCTAAGTCCCTTCAGATAAGATCCTTCCCGCAGATGCGCGATATCTGATAAGATACCGGGAAATGCCGAGATAAGATAAGATCATTGTTTAGAGGTTAAAGATAACCGAAAGAGGAAAATCATAATGGGCGAGGTGTTGCGTTTATGCCGGTTTTCACCATTACTTCTAAGTCTGAAGTGTGAAAGTAGCGAGCCATTACACAAACCAAATAAAGTTCTCTGAGACTTAGATGTTTCTCTTGCTTTTGACTGATATAAGCCAGGTCACGTGACTAACCTCATGACTCATCACATGATGATAAAGATCACATGATCTAGAAGAAAACCGAATCCTTTGCGACAAAGTGTCGCACCCTTGGGCACCTTAGCCCGTTCCCATCTTTCTTATATGTAGGGCACTGCCCTTTCATCTATGCCCTGTGCAACAGACACTGGCATCAGAAGTCACAACATACATGAGTATTTAATCTCCATTACTTCTCTTCCATTATAGAAGGCACTGCCTTATTGGTTCTGATGACCCTTGATACACGTTGCATCCTCATGTTTTACTTATCGCCCTATGGCACATTACACTCATATAATACAATTCTTAGAAATACATTTATGGAAATTATGTCAAAACCTGTACATACAAACTATGGAATATAAAAACCAAGGTACTCTGCTGAGGACAATTCCTCAGTTAGAGTAACTTGGTGGTGCAGACATCTAAAGTCAACCCTGAGCCCTCTACTCTGTCCTCTCTCATAAAGTCACTAGTTGGCTTTTCGTTTCACCTAGAAGCTATGGTAAGAACTGGTGTTAAAACACAAGCTCAACCATTACACTTTTGACAAGCACTCTGAGGTTCTTTCCCTTTTCACTATGTTAGCCCCTATTGATGATCTTATCTTATCTTGGTGATTTCCAGTATCTTATCAGATATTGCACAATTATGAGACATAATCTTATCTGAAGTGAACCTACTCTCTTGACTTCTGAGAGTGTAGACCTTTGACGTAGAGCAAGGGAGAGTAAGAGGGGGTACTGGGGTACACCATGTGAGGGCTCTCCCTTATATAGCAAGTGAGGGGATTGGACTGAGTAAGCTACCTGGCAGCTTATCTGCTTGTTAGGTGAAAGTTCCAAGTAAACAAGACTGGGGTTACCAGCCAAGTTCCTTGGGTTTATATAGGCATACTATGAGGCTGTACATGGCTGTGTAACTACCCTAATCGAGGCACTGCTTATCTGGGCTGTGCGTGAGAAGTGATAAGTACATCAGAATGTTCTATCAGAAAGTATAGCCGAGATAAGAGAAAGCAGAGATTAATAAGACATGTGTGACATGAGGTATAGAATGGAAGAAGCGGAAATAAGCATGTGAACATAATTGGGCAGTGCTGACCAATGCGGTTAGATGAGATCTGTATCTTAGATCGAATCTGCCGCATGTCAGCAAGTGCGAAAGAAAGAGGGAAAGTCCGAGCAGAGAGGAGAAACTTTTAAGTCCCTTCAGATAAGATCATCCCACAATCATGCGGTATCTGATAAGATTCCGGAGATTGCCGAGATAAGATAAGATCATCAATAGGGGTTAAAGATAAAGGAAATCATAATGGGCGAGGTGTTGCGTCTATACCAGTCTTTGCCATTGTTTCTAAGTCTGAAGCGTGGAAATAGTAAGCCATTACATTATCTGAAGGAACTTATATCTTTTCTTTTCTCTTCTTCTTTCCTTTTTGCACTTGCTGACAATTGAAGATCTGATCTGAGATACAGATCTCATCTATTGGATAAGATATGACTAATAAAGACCAAAAATAATGGGGATAATATAAAGGATAGAATCCAAACACACACACTCACCCTCAAAGAATCAGAAGTACAAAAAATCAAAGAAGAAGAAGGGCAGCTGTCTGATGAAGGACTCTTTATGAAGGATAAAAGAATATTTGTCACCACAGAAGATTGGATGGATCTTATCACACTTCATCATGATACCCCAGTAGCAGGACATCCTGGCAATGAGAAGACTATAGAACTTGTCAAGTAGCACTACTATTTGAAGCAAACCTAACTCCTATAACTTCTGAGGAGCACAGATGCTTGTTGTCGAGCAAGAGAGATGTGGACTGGAGTACACCAGGTTAGAGCTCTTCCGTGGACTGGGGTGTACCATGCGAAGGTTCTCCCTTATATAGAGGAAAGGACATCCTGTGTCAAAGAGGAAAGCATCCTTTGATATCCAGGGACTATACTGGGACCGAGTGAGCTACTTGGCTGCTTATCCGCTTGTTAGGCAAAAGTTCCAAGGTGAACAAGACTAGGGTTTCCAGCTGAGTTCCTTAGGTTTATATAGACATACTATGTGGCTGTACATGGCTGTGTAGCTATCCTAATCGAGGCACTAGCTTATCTGAGCTGTGCGTGAGAAGCGATAAGTACATCAAAATGTTCTATCAGAAGGCATAGCTGAGATAAGAGAAAGCAGAGATTAATAAGGCATGTTGTGTATAAGGCATAGAATGGAAGAGAGCAGAAATAGGCATGAGAACATAATTAGGCAGTGCTTGACTGATATGGTTAGATGAGATCTGTATTCTTAGATCGGATCTTTCATATGTCAGCGAGTGCATAAGAAAAGGAGAAAGAGGAGAAATCTTCTAAGTCTCTTCAGATAAGATCAATCCCGCAATCATGTGATATCTGATAAGATAGCAGAGAATGCTGAGATTAGATAAGATCATCAATAGGGTGGAAATAAAGAGGAAATCATAATGGGTGCAGTGTTGTATCTATGCCAGTCTTCGCCATTGCTTCTAAGTCTGAAGCATGAAAGTAACAAGCCATTACACTATTGGCCTGACATGACAGTACAGATCAAAGACTATATGGCTTGATGCTATACATGTCAGAAGATGAAGACAGAGAATCAGCTGCTGTTACAAATCCATAAAAGTCCTGTGGACTTAGACATTTTCTTTCACGTTCAACTGACATAAGCCAGGTCATGTGCCTAACAACGTGACACATCACATGACGATGAAGATCACATGATCTAGAAGAGACTGAATCCCTCACGACAAAGTGTCGCACCCTTAGGCTGTTACGAATCTATAAAAGTCCTGTGGACTTAGACGTTTTCCTTCACTTTCGACTCACATAAGCCAGGTCATGTGACTAACAACGTGACTCATCATATGATGATAAAGATCACATGATCTAGAAGAGACCGATTCCTTCGTGACAAGTGTCGCACCTTTGGGCACCATTAGCCTGTCTCCTTTTCTTATACATGAGGCACTGCCCTTTAATCTCTGTCCAGTGCAACTGGCACTGACATCAGATGTAATGACTTACACGAGTATTTAATCTCCATCCCTTCTCTTCCATTTCAGAAGGCACTGCCTTATACTGGTTCCAAAGAACCCTTGATGCATGCTGCATCCTCATGTTTACTTGTCCCCCCAATAGCGCATTATGCTCGTATGGTATGGTTCTCTAAGAAATACATTTATGGTAGTTATGACCAAACATGTACACATTCCCTATGAATATATAAAGGGTAGATCCACTGAACATAAGACCTCAGTTGGATTTACTTGAAGTTGCCTCTCAAGCACTTGCGAAATCTCTACTCAGTACACCTCTCCTCCTCTAAAAGTCTTTAATAGGCTTTTTCATTTCATGGGCACCACTAGCCTGTTTCCACTTTCCTTATATGTAGGGCACTGCCCTTTTCATTTCCACCCAGTGCAACTAGTATCAAGGATCAGAAGTAATGACATCCATGAGTATTTAATTTCTGTCTTCTTCTCTTCCATATCAGAAGACACTGCCTTATTGGTTCCGAAGACCCTTGATGCATGTTGCATCCTCATGCCATACTTATCGCCCAATGGCGTATTATACTCATATGGTACAATTCCTAGAATTACACTTATGGTAGTTATGCCACAACATGTACATACAAACCTATGAGTATATAAACCAAGCACCAACTGGGACAATGGCCCTCAGTTTGGTTGACTTGGAGTTTTCCCTTAATCAGGACAGACTTATAAGCCCGCTACTCAGTTCTCATTCCTCTCTGTTCTCTTTTTCATTTCAGCTACCAGCCAGTAAACTCCAAACCCTAGAATTGGCTTACATGTCATTGAAATGAAAAAGCCATCAAGACTTTTTAGAGAGGAAAGGAAAGACTGAGTGGAAGTCTTGTAAGTGCTTTTGTGGGCAACTTCAAGTAAATCCAACTGAGGTTTTACACTCAGTGGATCTACCCTTTATATATTCATAGGGTTTGTGTATACATGTGTGTGCATACTTCTATAAATGTATTTTCTAAAATCATACCATAAAAGTATAATGTACCATTAGGTGATAAGTATATCGTGCATAGGGATGTGTATCAGCTTCTTCAGAGCCAATAAGGCAATGCTTTCTTTAATGGAAGAGAAGTGGAATAGAAATGAAAGAGCCATGTCTGTCATTACTTCTGATGTCAGTGTCAATTGCACAGGACAGAAATGAGAGAGGCAGTGCCCTACATATGAAATGAAAAAGCCAACTAGTGACTTTTGGAAGAGGAGAAAAATGGAGTAAACAGCTCAGGGTTGACTTTTAAGGTCTGCACCACCAAGTTACTTTGACTGAGGAATTGTCCTCAGCAAAGTCTCTTGGTTTATATATTCTTTCATATATATATGTACATGTTTGTGCATAATTTCTATAATCATAATTCTAGGAATCATACCATAAGAGTATAATGTGCCATTGGACGATAAGTAAGATATGAGTAATACACATACATCAAGGGTCTTTTGGAGCCAATAAGTTTGGGGAAGTGGAAATTAAATACTCATGTGTGAGAAACTTCTGATGTCTCGGTGCCAGTTCACACAGGATGGAGATGAAAGGACAGTGCCCTACATATAAGGAAAGAGTGAATGGGCTAATGGTGCCTAAGGGTGTGACACTTGTCACGAAAGGGTTTGGTTTCGTCTAGATCATGTGATCTTCATCGTCATGTGATGAGTCATGTTGTTAGTCACATGACCTTGATTATGTCATTCAAAAGCAAAGAAACTTCTAAGTTTGACCATGAACTTTTGGATTCGTAACAATCCTATAATGGTTACATCTTAGATAAAGAAGATCAGATCATGGATTGATCCTAGGACTTAGAAGCAGCACATGAGGATGCCATGAGGTTAGATAGAAGACAGAGCCTTCTCTTCCATTTGATAAACATGAGGAGTGTTGTGAATCCGGCTTAAACCCCTTGGTTTCCCGCGATTCCCAAGCCGTCATCCACACCCTCACCTCATGTTTGGCTAGATGCCTCACTGCAAGTTCATGGTTCATTTCTATTTATGCTATCGATGACGTCACGGTCTGGATCACGACACGTTTCCTTATCTTTACCTCACCACTACTTATTGACATCATAGAACACTCTAGTCCGCCTCATGTAGTATGCATGCTAGTACATGCTTCCCCCTCATATAGTGATGTCATATGGTCCATGCCCTGTAGTAGATAGTATTTAATGGCAACGATCCAGTGGCAAAGCTCCCCAGCTTTGTTAACTTGATCTTTTCACTCGAAGACAGATGCAGAACAGCTCACACCTTTGCCCAGTTCAATATGAACATCAAACTGTGAACAGACGACGTAAAGAAGTCCTTCACCCCTTTGAAGCAAAGTCCATCCCTACTCTCTCCCATGACTAGGACTCCCATCCCTTCCTCGCTACGCTCTGTTTCCCCCTTTTATAGGATATAGAGGCTGACATTCACGTTGCAACTAGCGAGTGGTTGCCTACGTTTCAAGGAGAATATAACTACTCATTACTTTCACACTTCAGACCTAGAAGTGATGGCAAGGACTGGTATAGACGTACAACCACACCCATTATGATTTCTTTCCTTTTCCATTTCCTTTTACCCCTATTGATGATCTTATCTTATCTTGGCAATCTCTGATATCTTATCAGATATCGTATGATAGTGGGAAAGATCTTATCTGAAGGGACTTAGAAGTTTTCTTGTCTTTCTCAGACTCTATTTCTTTCCTTCACACTCACTGACATATGGCAGATCTGATCTAAGATACAGATCTCATCTAACTATATCAGTCAGCACTGCTCAATTATGTTCTCACATTTATTTCTGCTTCTTCTATTCTATGCCTCATGTCACACATGCTTTATTAATCTCTGGTATCTCAGCTATGCTTTCTGATAGAATATTCTGATGTACTAATCACTTCTCACACACAGCCTAGATAAGCTAGTGCCTCGATTAGGGTAGTTACACAGCCATGTACAGTCATGTTCTATGTATATATAAACTCGAGAAACTTGGCTGGTAACCCTAGTCTTGTTCACTTGGAACTTTCACCTAATAAGCAGATAAACAGCCAAGTAGCTCACTCAATCCAACCCCTCACTCGCTATATAAGGGAGAGCCCTCATATGGTGTACCCCAGTCTATACTCCCATCTCCCTTGCTCCACATCAAAGGTCCTCACACTCAGATGTCCAAAGTGTTAGGTTTGCTTCAGAGAACACATGTTCCCTTATCAGAAGGACACTGACATGGCCACAGGATAGCCACAATGGTACAATAATAGTATTTACTATATAAGGTTATACACAGCCTCATTAGAAGATGTATATAAGTAGCAGGGCTAGTGGTAGATGCCCTTTAGTCTTGCTTACTTGGATCTTATGGTCTATGGCCTCTATTGTCCAGTCAGACTCCTAGCAGTAGCTAAGTAGAGTTGCTTACTCAACCACTCCCCTCTTCATTCAGTGCACAAATCCTGTCATTGATCACTTGCCCTTTGCCCTTACAGAAGATAGGGTTGACAAGGTTCTGAAGTATGAAGAGACCTCTAAAGGCAATCCTTACTTATCTCCTCCTTTCCATTTGTATTAATTAAGGACATCCATTCATTTCAGGCATCAAAGCACAACCCAAACCACTATGCTTTTGACAAGTACTTTGAAGAAGCCCAAAGATCTTATCTTATTTCAGTAATCCCCACTATCTTATCAAATACCACATGATCACAAGACATGATCTTATCTGAAAGACCTAGTCTCTTTTCTTTCTCTTTCCTTTTCTTATGTACTCATTGACATGTGAACAGATCAGATCTCCTGATCTGGATCTTGTATAACCACATTGGTCAACACTGCCCAGTATGTTCTTACATTCATTCCCGTCCCTTCCATTCTATAGCTATACAACTACATACATTATTAATCTCTATCCTTACCTATACAAGGCTATGCTTTTCTAATGGACTCTTCTGATGTATTTATTGCTTCTCACGCACAGCCCAGATAAGACTATGCTTATTTAAGGTAAATACACAAACATGTACATATATACCTATGGCTATATAAAGCCCAAGGACCTGTAACAATCGCTATCGTTATCACTTCTACGCAAAGACACACTCTGAAGAAGATTAAATTTCGACAATCTTATCTTATCTTATCTTAGCAATCTCTAAATCTTATTGTATGATTGCAAGTCCTGATCTTATCAGCGATACTTAGAAGAATCCTTGAAGGACAGAAGGGAGATTGCACTATCTCCACCAACAGAAGTGAGATCTGAGATCTCTAGAAGAAGATCCCATTGTGGTTGGATCTTAGATGAAGAAGATTAGATCATAGATTGATCCTAGGACTTAGAAGTGACACATGAGGTTGCCATGAGGTTAGAAGGCAGAGCTTTCTCTTCCATTTGATGGACATAAGGAGAACATGTAACAATCGCTAATCATTAGCACTGACGCGCAATGGCACACAGAGAGAGATTAGATTTCGACAATCTTATCTTATCATGGCAATCCCTGAATCTTATCGCACAATTGCACAGCTCTGATCTTATCAGTGTACATAGAAGAATCCTCAAAGGATAGAAGGGAGATTGTACTATCTCCACCACCAGAAGAGAGATCTGAGATCTCTAGAAAGAAGATCCCATCGTGGTTGGATCTTAGATAAAAGAAAGATCAGATCATAGATTGATCCTAGGACTTAGAAGCGGCACATGAGGTTGCCATGAGGTTAGATAGAAGACAAAGGCCTTCTCTTCCATTTGACGGACATGAGGAGAACACATGTTCTCTTATCAGAAGGACACTGACGTGGCCACAGGATAGCCACAGTGGTACGATACAGTATTTACCATATGAGGCCTTACACTGCCTCATCAGAAGATGTATATAAAGGGAAGGGCTAGCAGTAGATGCCCTTCAGTCTTGCTTTCTTGTATCTTATGGTCTATGGCCCCTATTGTCCAGTCAGACTCCTGGCAGTAGCTAAGTGGAGTTGCTTACTCAACCACTCTATTGATGTACTTGTCATGTCATCAATATCCGCCCTTTGCCCTTTCAGAAGATAGGGTTGACAAGGTCACGAAGTATAGATAAGACCTCCATCTTATCTCCTCTCTTTTGATAGTAGAGGATAGCTCATCCGTTTCAGAACACATGTTCCCTTATCAGAAGAACACTGACGTGGCCACAGGATAGCCACAGTCATATGATAGAAGTATTTACATATAAGGACAGGACACAGCCTCCCACTCACTGTATATAAGAAGTAGAGACTGGGCTATGGAAGCTCCAGTCTTGTTCACTTGATACTTTCATCTAATACAGTGATTGTAAAGATTAGTGGCTCACTCGATCCCAGTGAAGTCTCTGGATAACAAAGGATGCTCCCTCTTTTGACGCTGTGCATCCTCTTGCTCCACATTAAGGTCCCTCACACTCAGAAGACAGAAGTGTTAGGTTCGCTTCAGACCTCAGCTAGTATCCCCAGTCTTGGTTACTTAGATCTCACCCATAAAGCCAGTACTCTACCAGTCAGACTCAGTTCTCCCATCCTCCTTTGCTGACAAAGCAACCCTATGCCTTTAAAAGGCTATCCTTGAAGAAGAAGTCTTTACCATTTCAATAGGTCATCATAAAGTAGCCTGTTTCTTAAATATACATAAACAGATCCTTTAGGGTTGATCTTGTGTTGAATAGCTACAATACATTGCTGACTCTGCATCCCAGTTCCATTCAGAGTTTACCTCTTTCTGTCTTGTATCTCAGATACTCAATAAGGTAGTTGTAACAGCTTGTTACTTTCACACTTCAGACTTAGAAGCAATGGCGAAGACTGACATAGATGCAACACCATGTCTATTATGATTTTCTTTTTTCATTTCCTTTACCCCTATTGATGATCTTATCTTATCTCGGCACTCTCCAGTATCTTATCAGATATCACACAATTGCGAGATAGATCTTATCTGAAGAGACTTAGAAGTTTTCCTCTTTCCTCAGCCTCTTTCTCCTTTCCTTCGCACTCACAGATGCATGGCAGATCTCATCTAACCATATTGGTCAGCACTGCCCAATTATGTTCCCACACTTATTTCCATCACTTCCATTCCTATGCCTTATGCAACACATGCTTTATTAATCTCCATCTTCTCTTATCTCAGTTATGCTTTCTGATTGAACTTTCTGATGTACTTATCACTTCTCACACACAGCCCAGATAAGCTAGTGCCTCAATTAGAGTAGTTACACAGCCATATACAGCCATGTAGTATACATATATAAACCCAAGGAACTTGACTGGAAACCCCAGTCTTGTTCACTTGGAACTTTCGCCTATAAAGCAGATAAGCAGCCAAGTAGCTCACTTGATCTACCCCTCACTCACTATCTAAGGGAGAGCCCTCACATGGTGTACCCCAGTCCCCTCCTCATCTCCCTTACTCGATGTC
>JBBPTS010000594.1:0-13396 GCA_038094235.1 Fistulinella staudtii
AGCCGGTGCTCTACCAGTCAGGCTCAGTTTTCCCCTTATCTCTTCGCTGAATAAGCACCCTACGCCTTTGATAGGCTATCGCACTCCACAGGCCCAGTAAAGGCAACCCTCGAAGAGTATAGAAGGCATCTCCGCTTCACTTAAGCAAGACTACCTCTGTGCCCGCAGCCAAAGCCCGTGCCCGCACAGCAAGACAGAAGCCGTCGCAGTTGAAAGAACCACCTCACGACCAACTACCAAAGGAACCACGGCGTTTACACAGTAACGCACCCCCTCCCTTATTCCCAGGCATACTAAGTCTCGGTAGTGTCCGGAATATTTTCAGGAAGCTCATCACCTTCCTTTCCCTCTCCCTCGTCCCTCCACCACTCGGAAGAAGAAGAGGCGAACTACCTCGAGTTCATCGACGACGTCCATCACTTCGGCAATCACCTACACACCCTCCTCACCACCACCATCGAAAGGTACAATTCCGGGAGATGGATTGGGACCTTCTACGAGGAGATAAAGCCAGCGTTCGTAGTAATAGAAATGATCGCTTTAGGAAGAGAAGCCCAGCGCTTAGGCTTGGAGGACGCAGGAACACAGAGGATAGAAGAACTGTTAGGAGGAGCCGTAGTCAGGACTCCCAAGCAGGAAGAAGTAGAGGTACAGCTACCCCCCACTGCAACTCCACCCCCCCATTCCTCCACTGTCGCCTCCAAAAGAAAGGAGAGACGATACAACCCGGTCCCTCAAAAGAAACGAGGAGACATCCCCACAAAGAGCTCGTACCTACGACCATGCTGCAACCTCAGGGTAGTGAGGAAGTAAAGAGAAAGAGACATAAACCTGTGTACTTGAAATAGACATTCACCGCTTGAAAGGGTTCACAAGCGATAGTTGCGCATAAAGGAGAAAAGAACTTCATCAACGAAAACGAAATGGCCACTCTCTCCCAACAAGACTTCGACGCTCTCATGATTCGCATCACCACCCTAGAAAACGACTCCATCCAAAACCGCATCGACAAAGACACTGTTACGAATCCAATAAAGTCCACGGGACTTAGACGTTTTCCCACTCTCGAATGACATAAGCAAGGTCACGTGACTCACCCCGTGACACATCACTTGACGATGAAGATCACATGATCTAGACGAGAACGAATCCTTTGCGACAAGTGTCGCACCTTTGGACACCACTAGCCCGTTTCCTCTTTCCTTATACGTGGGGCACTGCCCTCTTCATCTCCGTCTGTACAACTGGCACCGACATCACGCATAACGACTTACACGACTATTTAATTTCCGTCTCTTCTCTTCCATTTTAGAAGGCACTGCCTTATTGGCTCCGAAGACCTTTGATGCACGACGCATCCTCATGTTATACTTATCGCCCAATGGCCAATTATGCTCTTATGGTACGATTCCTCTAAATACGCTTATGGTAGTTATGACACACATGTACAAATATGAATCCATGAATATATAAAGGGCGGCTCAACTGAGAGTAACTCCTCAGTTTGAGTAGCTTGACAGTTGACTTGTACTGGTCGCTCCGAGTGCTCGACTCATCCCTACATTTCTCGCTAAAGTCTCTGAGAGGCTTTTTCGTTTCACTCTACTCAAACTACCCACTTCACCATTGAGAAGAAACTCTTTGCTGAAGGTCACCCAGAAGTCTGCAAAATAGGACGATTAAAGAAGTAACGTCCCCCAGAAGTACCTTCGAAACCGTGCACTAACAGGACCAGTGCCCTCCTCTCACTTCTCCATTTCCTCCACCCCTCCCACAGACCTCTTCGCCGACGAACCGGCACCACTCGACCCGGAGGTAGTAGCCTCCCATCAGAAGTTCAACAAAGAGGCCGGCCTCTTTATCCAAAGCATAACCGACCTCATCGAGCAGGCCGACCGCCGCCAGCAAGCCAACCGTCTCGCCCCCAGCTTCTACGAGGAGCTCCAAGGACCCTACCTCTTGCTCGAGATCGAGTACCTGGTAGAGAAAGCAGAAGAGAGTGGATTGGATCTTCGTGGTACAGCGGACGCACTCGATATGTACAGTGGGGATCGTACACGCTTTCTGAATGGGTTGAGAGAAGGGAGGATAGTAGGACCCTTAGGAGAGAAACGAGAAAGATCGGAGAGAGGAATCCAGACGGATGAAGGCCCGATAAAGAAGTGGGCAAGGAGAAATTACCCATACACTTCCAAGGCGAGATCAGACCCTCGCTCCCCCCTCCGCGCTTCATACCTATTAAAGAAGGCCAAGAAGTAAGGCCTTGGGTCAGTAGGAGATTGAAAGAAATCCCTCGCGTATCTTTGCAGAGATAGCCACCCCCCCTAATTCATATCCTTTTCCATAAATGTCATACGAAGAACAGCTCGACGCGCTCAGAGGCCAACTCCAGGCCATGATCGCTGAGATGAATGCCCAAGCCCACGAAATAAGAACGCTCAAGGAGCAGAGAGACAATGCCCTGGCAGCAAACAACCAGAACTGGGCTGGATCATCAACGGGTGGAAGTAGGATAGAAGCATTCAGAGACCCTGGAGAATACGACGGGTCCAAAGCCAAGTTTGACGAGTGGTGGATCAAGATGCGATCCTGGCTCCGATCAAACCCCTTCTTTCTGGTAAAAGCCAGATATAGCGACGGAACGGATAAGATGAATCCGATCACCGGCGAACAAGAATACAACATCAAGCTCGTTGAAGGCATGAGAGCGGTGTTGTCACGCCTAAAAGGGCAGAAAGGTGGACCCTGGGCACAGTCGGAGCTAGAAAAGCTCTTACAAGGAAGGACATCCTTCAAAACGTGGGAGGACTTCGAAACAGAATTCGAAGGACTCATGAAACCAATGTTGCACCGCGACTGGGCAATGGTGAATATCACCAAACTAAGACAAGGGAAGGATGACATCGACACCTTCCTCGCCAAGTGGCAAGCGGCCAACAATCGGGCGGACCTAAGTGATGAACACGGGGTCCTGCTCCTTGAGCAAGCGGTGTCTGACGAAATCAGACAAGAACTTTTCCGAACAGACCAACGGAGTCTGTTCATCTCTACCACCCTAACCAACATACGCAAAATCGGCAAGGCCTTTGAAGCGTATAGAATGTACACCGGGCAGAATATACGAAATGCCCCGGCCCCCGCAACGGCTAGACAAGCCGCCACCGCTAGCGGAAGCACCTCGAGAGGAGGGGTATGCTTCAACTGCGGACAGACGGGACATCTCCTAAAAGAATGTCCAAAACCCAAGATCTCCTGCCCTGAATGCAAGTGGGTCGGAGGAAAACACAAGAAGGAGTGCCGAAAAGGCAACAGAAACGCCAGGGGTGCAAAGATGTCACAAGCCCCTGAAAGAAGAAGCGCACCGGAAGAAGAAGGCGCGACGGCATGGGAGGTAGCCGACGAAACTCCGCAAGTGTCCGACCCCTGGAACGAAATCAAGGGAAAGACCTTCGATCAGATGCAGGAGTATTTTGTAAGAAGGGCCTTCCAGCAAAAGGGGAAAGGGAAGGTGAATTGAAACCGGAAAACCAATTCGCCAATAATAGGTATTCTTTCTTGGAAACAACGGACACGTATGATACACGGTCAGAGGCGTCTCTTGACGAGCGCGGTGCAGACCAGAAATGCACACTTGATTCCTCTTGCAAAATCCAAGAAAAAACGACCCCTTTTCCGGAAGAATTATTCACTCGATCGGTCATAACAAAAAATGAAATAAGCCTAAAAATACGCATTTCACCCGATCAGAAGAACCGTGACTGGAGCACGGTAGAAGCACTCCTTGATAGTGGCGCTAACGTCACCTTCATCGATAAAACATGGGCAGAGAAGCATCATATCCCCATGAGAAAACTACGACACCCCATTTCCGTCATAAACGTCGACGGAACACATAACTCTGCAGGGAAGATAACCCACACAGCCCTAATCCAAATCGAGTATCAAGGACACCGAGAAAGGATAGAGGCAGAAGTCACCGATATCGCCACGTTCCCTCTGGTCATAGGGTACAACTGGCTAAAGAAGCATAACCCAGAAATCAACTGGAGATCTGGAGAACTAAAGTTCACCCGTTGCCCTCGCTCCTGCCATATGTTGCAGGATAGAAGTGAATTCCTAATCACATGCGATCAGGAGGAGCAAAGCAACTCTTGGGCAGCGTACTATATACGGGCTGCCATAGAAAAACCGAAAGAAGAAAAGAAGCGACCCGCACAACTGGTGCCCGCTCGCTTCCATAAATGGCTAAAGGTATTTGAGGAAAAAGATTCCGAAAGAATGCCGTTAAGAAAACCCTGGGATCACGCTATCGATCTCAAAGAAACCTTTACCCCGAAGAAAGGGAAGCTGATCCCTTTGGGACCAAAGGAACAAGAAGAAGTCTCGGCGTTCATAGACGAACAGCTTCGAAAGGGTTACATTCGCCCCTCGAAATCCCCCCAGACATCGCCAGTCTTCTTCGTCCCAAAGAAGGATGGACGAAAACGCATGGTACAGGACTACCGATATCTAAATGAACACACAGTTCGAAACAACTACCCACTGCCCCTCATTTCTCAGTTGGTAGACAAGCTCAAAGGAGCAAAGAAGTTTACGAAGATCGACCTCAGATGGGGTTACAACAATGTTCGCATCAAGGAAGGAGACGAGTGGAAGGCCACATTCGTTTGTTTCAGAGGAGCCTTTGAACCCCTAGTCATGTACTTCGGGTTGTGCAATTCGCCCTCCACTTTCCAAGCCATGATGAATGAGATCTTCGCAGACCTAGAAGATGTTGTGGTAGTCTACATCGACGACCTCCTAATATTCACGAAAACGGACTCCCAGGAGGAACACGACCACATCGTGAAAGAAGTCCTCAAGAGGCTTGAAGAAAACGACCTCTTCGCTAAACCAGAAAAATGCACGTTCTCCATGGAAGAAGTAGAATTCCTCGGAATGACGGTGGGAAAAGATGGGATCAAGATGGATGACGAAAAGGTAGACGCTATACAAGAATGGCCGAAACCCAGGAACCTTCATGACGTACGGAGCTTCCTAGGGCTAGCCAATTTCTACCACCGTTTCATCAAAGATTACGCATCTATTGCGAAACCACTAACCCGCCTTACAAAAAAGGATTTGCCCTTCCAGTGGCAATTGAAACGAAAGCGAATCTTTATCCTTCAAGAGTAGAGTGCTCTGAAGAACAGTGGAGTGGCCTATCAAAGGCGATGAGAGGAGATGGACTGAGTCTGACTGGTAGAGCACGGCCGTAGGCGTGAGATCCAAGTAAGCAAGACTGAGGGCTTTTACTGCTAGCCCTCCTACTATATATACATATCCTGATGAGGCAGTGTATGGCCTCATATAGTAAATACTATATCGTACCATTGTGGCTATCCTGTGGCCACGTCAGTGTCCTTCTGATAAGGGAACATGTGTTCTCCTCATGTCCATCAAATGGAACAGAAGGCCTTGCCTTCTATCTAACCTTATGGCAACCTCGTGTGCCGCTTCTAAGTCCTAGGATCAATCTATGATCCGATCTTCTTCATCTAAGATCCAACCACGATGGGATCTTCTCTCTAACGATTTCAGATCGCCGCTTCTGGTGGTGGAGATAGTCCGATCTCCCTTCTATCCTTCAAGGATTCCTTTTAAGTGTCGCTGATAAGATCAGGACTTGCTTTCGAGCGATAAGATGTCGCTGATTGCCGAGATAAGATAAGATTGTCGAAATCTAATCTTCCTTTCTGTGCGCCGTTGCGCGTAAGTGATAACGATAGCGATCGTTACAGCAATCAGAAGAACAAGCTGCCTTTGAGAGGCTTAAAGAAGCGTTCTCCACAGCCCCCACCCTAGCCTTTCCAGATGACGAAACGGAGTATAGATTACAGACGGACGCATCGGATTTCGCCACAGGGGCAATCCTGGAAACGAAAAAAGAGGATCGTTGGCATCCTGTAGCCTTCTTCTCTCACGCCCTCAATGACACCGAAAGGAACTACCTGGTGTTCGACAAGGAAATGCTTAGTGTCATAAGGGCATTAGAAAAATGGCGCCACTACTTAGAAGGAGCACAATTTCAGTTTGAGATCTGGAACGACCACGCGAACCTCCAGTGGTTTATGCAAAAGCAAGATCTCAACAGACGACAGGCTCGATGGAGTCAATATTTATCTAGATTCAACTACCTCTGGATACACAAACCCGGAACGGCAATGGCCGCAGCGGATGCACTTTCTAGAAGAAGTGATCACGCGGAAGGAGTTGAGAACGACAACAAGGGCGTCCAACTCATAACCCCGGATAAGATCCGTTTGACACGCATCGAAGATGATGGGGACAGAATCCTCGACCAGATCCGATCAGAAACCCTACAACTTCGGGAATCGGAGGTCAACCAAATAGAAAACCAGGGAGCAGAGCTCTCAGACGACGGCGTCTTTAGAAAAGAAGGGAAAGTCTTCACACCAGAAAAGGTCCGAATGACAGTAATAACTGCACACCACAACATGCCAGTGGCAGGACATCCGGGAGTGGAAAAGACAATGGCCCTAATCCAGACACACTACTATTGGCCAGGAATGACCAAAGACGTAAAAGATTACGTGGCTCGATGCCACACCTGCCAGAAAATGAAAACAGGAAACATGGCCCCAGCCGGGAAGCTACAACCGCTGGAATTACCGAACATGCCATGGGAAGATATCTCCGCCGACTTTCTCACAGATCTACCCATCTCCCAAGGCTATGACTCGGTACTCACCATCATGGATCGATTCTCTAAAGAAGTAGAGTTCATCCCCTGCAAAAAGACCATCAGCGCGTTTGAAACAGCGAAGCTATACTTAGAGCGTGTTTGGACGAACCACGGACTTCCCCGAAGCATCGTGTCAGATCGCGGCCCTCAATTCGCTGCACAAGTCATGAAGGATCTGTGCACACACTTAGGAATAAAACCCCGCCTATCAACGGCATCTCATCCGCAAACGGACGGACAGACGGAGCGAATTATCAGGGACCTACAGCAATACCTTCGGTTGTTCATCTGTGATCATCAGAATGACTGGAGCGAATGGCTACCCATCGCTCAATTCTCCTATAATTCGAAGAAGCAAGCTTCTTCCCAGAAAACCCCTTTTGAAGTCACATGGACTTACCCACCCAGGATGGGAATAGAACCCGGAACTTCTAAAGCCCCAGCGGCAGACGATCTAGCTCAAAAGATTGAGCAAACCCTCGCGGAAACATCCGCCAACCTAGAAAAGGCCCAAGAGGCAATGAAAAAACAAGCCGACAAGTACCGATCTGACGCCCCTGAATACAAAATCGGTGATCAGGTGCTGCTTGGAACGGACAACCTCCGTTTGACACGGGAATCACGTAAATTGTCTGAAAAGTGGCTAGGCCCCTTTCAGATAACCCAAATCATCAGCCGGAATGCCGTTAAACTACTCCTTCCTTCTCAGATAAAAATACATCCTGTGGTAAACGTATCACGGATCAAACCCTACAAGGAACGCCTTGATGGCCAACCTGTACAGAACCCAAGTCCAGTTCTAGTAACCGAGGATCGGGATGAAGAATACGAAGTAGATTTCATCGTTGACGCTTGCAGATGCAGGAACAGATGGGAATATCTGGTGCATTGGCACGGATACTTGGAAGAAGACCGCACATGGGAACCCGAGAAGAACCTCACCCACGCCAAGGAGGCGATAGCGGAATTCCATGAGAAAAACCCCAAGCTCCATTTACGCGAGTCATTCTATGAAAACTTCGGCCTCGAAAACCCCTATAAAACTCTCTTCGTACGCGCCGTCACTTTCACATCCCACCCAGCCACCCAATAAGGTCTTCGATGGAACTTGAAGACCATGAGAAGGGGATGGTGTTACGAATCCAATAAAGTCCACGGGACTTAGACGTTTTCCCACTCTCGAATGACATAAGCAAGGTCATGTGACTCACCCCATGACACATCACTTGACGATGAAGATCACATGATCTAGACGAGAACGAATCCTTTGCGACAAGTGTCGCACCTTTGGGCACCACTAGCCCGTTTCCTCTTTCCTTATACGTGGGGCACTGCCCTCTTCATCTCCGTCTGTGCAACTGGCACCGACATCACGCATAACGACTTACACGACTATTTAATTTCCGTCTCTTCTCTTCCATTTTAGAAGGCACTGCCTTATTGGCTCCGAAGACCCTTGATGCACGACACATCCTCATGTTATACTTATCGCCCAATGGCCAATTATGCTCTTATGGTACGATTCCTCTAAATACGCTTATGGTAGTTATGACACACATGTACAAATATGAATCCATGAATATATAAAGGGCGGCTCAACTGAGAGTAACTCCTCAGTTTGAGTAGCTTGACAGTTGACTTGTACTGGTTGCTCCGAGTGCTCGACTCATCCCTACATTTCTCGCTAAAGTCTCTGAGAGGCTTTTTCGTTTCAGACACCATGTTAGACGCGGCAAGGCTCATGGAGCAACAACTACGGGACGCGAACGATAGAGCCACGGCAGCAGAACAGCGCACAAGAGATCTTCTGGAAGCATTCTCTTGGGCACGTTTAGGAGGAGGCAGCGGTAAAGTTGAAGTATTCGCCGACCCCGGGGAATTCAAAGGAAACCCGAAGGAGTTCGACGAATGGTGGACAAAGATAAGGACGTTCATCAACGTTAATGAACGAACCTTCATGAAAGACACCCTGGATGCCTCCGGACAGCCAATTTTGGTAAACGGAAGGAGAATACTGGAACCGGACCTAGAAAGAAGGGTCGTAGCGGTTCTCTCCAGGATGAAAGGCCACAAGGCAGGCAACTGGGCCGAAGCAGAGCTAGACCAGATGAATCAGCACGGTCTACACTTCCAAAGCTGGAACGACTTCTCGAAAGTCGTGGAAAGCATGTTCCGCCCAATGCTACAAAAGGACGCTGCCATATTAGATCTAGAGAGACTAGAACAGGGCAACATGGATGTTGACGAATTCCTTACCCGATGGAGATCTCTCCAAATACAGGCAAAAGTCGACGACGGACACGGAGTCCGAATCCTCGAGAAGAATGTAAACTTCTTCATCAAAAAGGATCTCTTCCACAACAATAGGAGGAAGGATACGATTGAAGAAACAATCGAGGAAATCAGAGATATAGGAAAGAATCAGGAGGCCTTTAGGATGGCCGCAAACCTGAAGAAACGGGGAGCGCAACCCCAAAGAAAAGAAAGCCAAAATGTGGCAGCGGCTTCCACCAACCCGCCAAAGAAAGGCTGCTATAACTGCGGAGAAACAGACCACCTCGCGCAGGACTGTACGCAGCCAAGCAAGAGATGTAATGACTGCGGTTGGAACGGAGGACAGCACAAAAGGGATTGTGCCAAGACGAAAAGAAACGCCCGAGGAGCCCAGAAAGGAACTAAAGGGGCTACCTTGTGGGAAGTGGCTGATGAAAAGCCAAAGATAAACGACTCCTTCGCGGATCTCAAGGGAATGTCCATGGATGAGATGCAGGAGTATTTCCTTTGAAGAAGTCAGAAGGGAAAAGGGAAAGCGAACTGAAGAAGGGGCTTCAGTTTGCAAATAGGTATAAGGAACTTTCGGTACCTGACGTATTTATTCCAGAAGAATTTTCTTTCACGTCAGAGGTGGCTCAAGAAGAGCGCGGTGCGGACGAAACACGCACGCTTCATTCCTCTTTAGAAAAACAGGAACCAGAGAAAGAAATCCCCGAGATCCTCGCCACCAGATCTGCTCGAATCAAGGGAAATGAAATTGTAATGACCCTGGGGATCTCAGCAGATAAGAAGAGATTCATACAAGCAAAAGCGCTCCTAGATAGCGGAGCAAACGTCACCTTCATCAACGAAAGATGGGTACAAAAGAACCAGATACCCATAAAGAAACTCGAAAGACCTATACCGGTTTTCAATGTTGATGGCACAAAGAACTCAGCAGGAAATATTACCCACACCGCGGAAATCATCCTAGACTTTGATGGCCATCGAGAAAAGGTTACTGCCGACGTGACAGATCTCCACAAATTCGATCTGGTCATAGGCTTCACATGGTTGCAACGCCACAACCCGGAAATAAACTGGCAAACCGGAGAAGTACGGATGACGAGATGCCCTCGGTCATGCCATCTCCTCCAGGATAGAAGTACCTGGATCGCTCGCTGCGAACAGGAAGAGATAGACAACGCATGGGAAGCCTTTAGGATAAGGGCAGCCATAGCAAAGGAAGTTCCCACTGAAAAGAGTCCAAAAGACATGGTCCCCGCCAGGTTCCACAAGTGGTTAAAAGTATTCTCACAACATGATTCCGAAAGGATGCCACTTCATAAACCCTGGGACCACGAGATTGAACTCAAGGACACGTTTGTCCCAAAGAAAGGGAGAATCATCCCGCTCTCAGTAACGGAACAAGAAGAAGTCTCAGCCTTCTTAGACGATCAACTTCGGAAGGGATATATACGGCCTTCCAAGTCACCACAAACTTCCCCAGTGTTTTTCGTACCAAAGAAGGATGGAAAGAAAAGAATGGTACAGGATTACCGATACCTCAATGAACACACTGTGCGGAACAACTACCCCCTTCCTCTCATCAGCTCTCTTGTAGATAAGCTGAAAGGAGCAACAAGGTTCACGAAGATCGATCTCAGATGGGGATACAACAACGTCCGAATAAAAGAAGGAGACGAGCGGAAGGCGGCCTTCGTATGTTTCAAAGGCGCCTATGAACCCCTCGTAATGTATTTCGGACTCATGAACTCCCCCTCCACCTTTCAGTCCATGATGAATGAGATCTTCGCGGATATGGATAACATGGTAGTGGTGTACATCGACGACCTCCTAATCTTCACGAAGGGAGGGTCACAAGAAGACCACGACAAAATAGTAGAAGAAGTACTTCGCCGATTGCAAGAGAACGACCTCTTCGCAAAGCCGGAGAAATACACCTTCGGAGTAGAAAAGGTTCCCTTCCTCGGAATGATTGTCAGCAAGGACGGTATCACCATGGAACGGGAAAAGGTAGATGCCATCCTAGACTGGCCGTCGCCCAAAAGCGTCAAGCAAGTTCGAGCTTTCCTCGGCCTTGCAAACTTCTATAGAAGATTCATTGACAAAATGGCTCAGCACACACGTCCACTCAATGATCTTCTCAAGAAAGATACAGCCTTCCTTTGGGGAGATAAAGAGCAACAGGCCTTCGAAAGGCTCAAAGAAATGTTCACTACAGCTCCGATACTTGCTTACCCAGATCAGGAAGCAGAGTACCGAGTTGAAACCGACGCATCAGACTTCGCCACCGGAGCAATTCTGATGATAAAGAAAGAAGGCCACTTCCACCCCGTGGCATACCTCTCGCACTCTATGTCCCCCAAAGAAAGAAACTACCAAGTCTTCGACAAAGAGATGCTCAGCGTGATCCGAGCCTTAGAAGAATGGCGTCATCACCTGGAAGGAGCAAAGCACAAGTTCGAAATCTGAAACGACCACGCCAACCTACAATGGTTCATGGAGAAGCAAAACCTGAACCGAAGACAAGCGCGATGGTCACAATTCCTATCCAGATTCGACTACACGTGGATACATAAACCAGGGACACAGATGCAAAAAGTTGATGCACTCTCATGAAGGCCCGATCACATGAAAGGAATAGAGGAAGATAACCAGGGGATAGTGGTAATAACCCCGGACAAAATCCGCTCGATGCAGATAAGGGATGATGGGGATAGTATAAAAGATAGGATCCGCGATCACGTGCTCGCCCTCAAAGAAACAGAAGTTCAAAAGATAGAAGACAATGGAGGGCAGTTAAACGAGGACGGAATCTTTATAAAGGACGGAAAAATATTTGTCACAGAAGAAGATCGGATGGATCTCATCACACTCCATCACGATACCCCGGTAGCAGGACACCCGGGAAACGAGAAAACAATAGAACTCATCAAGCGCCATTACTATTGGCCCGGCATGACAGTTCAGATAAAAGATTACGTGGCTAGATGTCACACGTGTCAAAAGATAAAGACAGGGAATCAACCGCCAGCCGGTAAACTCCAACCACTAGAACTCCCACACATGCCATGGGAAGACGTATCAGCCGACTTCATCACCGACTTACCCGTTTTGTCGCTATACGACTCTATCCTTGTGGTAGTAGACAGGTTCTCCAAAGAAGTGGAGTTCATTCCCTGCAAGAAAGAAATCTCAGCACTGGATACCGCTAAATTATACCTCACTAGAGTCTGGACGAACCATGGGATCCCTAGATCCATCGTCTCAGACAGAGGACCTCAATTTGCTGCGCAAGTTATGAAAGACTTATGTGCTCGCCTGGGAATTCGCCCACGATTGTCCATGGCTGCACACCCACAAACAGACGGTCAGACAGAACGGATCAATCGGGATCTTCAGCAGTATCTCCGATTATTCGTCTGCGACCACCAAGAAGATTGGTCGGACTGGTTGCCCATCGCCCAATTCAGCTACAACGCGAAGCGGCAAGCCTCCACTAAGAAATCCCTGTTCGAAGTCACCCGGACTTACGCCCCACGCATGGGAATAGAACCCGGAACTTCTAAAGCCCCCGCTGCTGATGACCTAGCACAGCGGATAGAGAATACCCTCGCAGAAACCACCACCAACCTCGAAAATGCACAAAAACAGATGGTACTGCAAGCGGACAGACATAGAAGCGATGCGCCAGAGTACAAGATCGGAGATCAAGTACTGCTGGCCACCGACAACCTTCGCCTCACGAGGCAGTCGAAGAAATTATCAGAGAAGTGGCTCGGTCCCTTCCCGATAATAGCAGTCATCGGCCGCAATGCCGTTAAACTACGACTCCCCCTCTCGATGAGAATTCACCCCGTCGTCAACGTGTCACGAGTCAAACCCTACAAGGAAAGACTCGAAGGGCAGCCTGTGAAAGAACCAGGACCTGTCTTGACCACCGACGACCGTGAACAGGAGTATGAAGTGGACTTCATTGTAGATGCGCGAAGACGCCGCAACGGTTGGGAATATCTGGTACACTGGGCAGGATACGGCGAAGATGATTGCACGTGGGAACCGAGAAAGAATCTCACTCACGCAGCAGACGCCCTGGCCCACTTCCATGAAAAAAATCGCCACCTTGACGCCAGAGAAGCCTTCTACGAAAAGTTCGGTTTATTTAACCCCTACGAACGTCACTGCAGCGTAGTATCCTTCGAGGTACCCAAGCTTGATCTGGAATCTCAAGCACAGAAGGGGTGTGGTGTAACGGCTCGTTACTTTCATGCTTCAGACTTAGAAGCGATGGCAAGAACCGGCATCGATGCACAGCCCAAGCCTTTGAACCTTTGACAGGTTATCTTATCTTATCTCGGCAATCAGCGGTATCTT
>JBBPTS010000595.1:3140-13379 GCA_038094235.1 Fistulinella staudtii
AGCAACTAGGTGACAAACTGTCCGTATCGTTCTTTTCCATCCCTCTATCGGTTCTTATCCGGGGTCGTTTAAACTCAGGTTCCGAGCCATCAAGTCATATGGCATCAAGGGGGCGGTAAGCCCTCCCTTTTGGGGTATAATCAGATAGATTACTGATCACGTCGCCCGTTATCTTAGCCGAAGCTCACCATTGCGTTGTTGGATCAAGATGATCTCCGATCGCTTGCGCACCTCATGAATAGCTACCCTTCAGTACTCAAGGAGAAAGCACTAATTCTGCAGGCGTCTCAAAGTGGCAAGTGAACTTCACACTGATTTTATTCAAGTACTAGGATGTGCATTCTTACCCCGATTTTTTTTACCTTCTCTGCGACTACAAAGCACATTGTTTCTCTTCCTTAGTTGACGCATCCCTTCCTCTCTTTTCTTGCATATCTAACACATCTTTTCCTCTCGCTCCCAGTGGAAAGTATCTACCCAGTCCCCCACCTAACGTCACATTAGTGCAATCATCCGCTGGGATAACGTTGCCACCCTGCGACTCCTCTTTGCATCCCCTTGTTATCCTTGCTCTTCTTTCCCATACTCTTACGTCTCACGAACTGCTCATGACCCCCTGATTCCTTTCATTTCCTCCATTTTTTCTCTGAAGAAAGCCTAGGGTTGACGGTGACGATTTGAACATGTGATTTGTGAATGAGCGAAATGATAATATGTGTCGATTCCTTGACCCTCTTATTTCCATCCGAGGTATGGTGTGCTACAATATCGATTCGACGTTCGAACTCGATGTATTTTTCGCATTACTTCTACTAACAATTATCGTATTACATAAAATAAACAACCGAGACTGGGAAATCTATCAGTGACCACTGCTGCGAAATCTGAAGTTCCACAGACGTAATCAACAAATCCACAACATTTGGTCCTTATACTTCGAACTCGACGACGGGTTACACATCATGAAGATGGCAAACGGACCCCATCGACGATATCCAAAAGGAACTACAAGCGAAGATGGTGTACCCACTGTAGGATCGCTATGCATCCGGGCAACTCTGACAAGACAAATTGGTGACTCTTAAAGCCTTGCACAGTGTACGCTGAAATTGGTTCCAGTTCATAGAAAGCATTGCGAAATGAAACAGTTGCATCGTCAGCACGATGGGCGCGTGAACTTTGCCCTGCTTCGTAAACAGACCGCGTGCTGCTGCGGCGGCCTGTATATCTCCTTCCTGCCAGATTTCGACATCAGCTCACCTTGGTACTGATATTCCCAAACGAGCGGCAGATATCCCATAATGCGGCTCATGTTTCCTGGGGACTCAGTGATCATCACTTGTCTGTTGAGTTCTCTCTGTGGCACGGCTTCCTGTTCATAGCCTGTGTCTCGGCACCGGAACATGGCAGCTGTGCCGCGTCCATCAAGGGATAATTCCAATTATTTTGTTGCAAAGGCGATACCGCGGAGGTGTTATATGCTTTTTGGTGTACATGAAAGGGAGCCTAGCCGTAACCTAGAGGGGCTTCGTCGTTCTATCCCAGCAGCCGAATAAAGACTCCACCCATGGCCTGTATGTCATGCCACTGAAAATGGTATGTAAGTGGGACAGCAAGGTAGTATTTCTCTCAAATTCTTTCGTGATTAAGATTCCTTATACAGAGCGATGGGGAAAAGACCAGTGCCAGTAAGTTAGCTCAGGCAAGCGTATCGCACCTCATTCGAGCGATGGAATCAAGTGAGCTTGATTTAGAAAAGCTTGCCTCACCGCCGACAGTGGGGGACAATGCGGGGCGTGAAGGGCAACGATTGCGTAATTTGTTTCCGAATCAGACTGGCTATCATTTTGTATTCTGCCAGCTTGATATTGCCACGGAAAAAATAAATAAATAAAAAATGAATAAGAGGAAATCTGCCAATTAAGTAACTCTCAAATATTGCCACCTATGTCAGTAAGGCAGACCAACAACTGATTGTCAGCAGTATCATTTGATATGGCAGGCTTTGTGTCCCTTGTCAAGTTAATAGAAAGTATAAACTTCTAATCTAGACATAGTTAGAAGGTTATCCACAGTATAAACAAAGTGACAAGTGTTAAAGCCACCAGTTTATAGTTGAGATAGGTTTTTAGATTCCAATGATCTACTGAGAGGTGTGAAAGATATCACACAGAGCTTCATGCTTAGTTTAGCCAGTCTATCTTATTCAAACTTGCTTTTTGATATATATATACTATCTATTTTTATGATCTATAATTTTATTCTTGACTATTCATTTCTTTAAATCTTCTACTCTATACACTTTCAGATAAGGCACTACTTATCCTGAGTATAACCTAATCTATTTCTTCTGTCAATGTCACAAATATATCATAGAATCTATATATTAAGATAAGTTCTTATTATAGTACACAGTAGGACTGTAAGATATCAGTAAAGAGTAGTCTAAGTAGAATAGTGTTATAATTCCTAGTCCTCTTGGTACTCTTGATACATTTTTCTTTGTCTTTTCATCTTGTTTTTGACCTTGCACTTTCTTATGTAAGCTTTTGCCAGATGCTAACTAAGTATTGTAACCAATGTACTTCCTCAACTATCAAAGGAGGAGATAAGATAAGGATCTTATCTATAACTTCAGAGGTGTGATAAGGATTGCCTTCAGAGGGTGCAATAATGATTGCCTTCAGAGCTGCTCTTCGTACTTCAGAACCTTGTCAACCCTATCTTCTGTGAGGGCAAAGGGCAAGTGGTGGCAACAGGACTTATGTGCTGATGAAGAGGGAAATGGTTGAGTAAGCAACTCCACTTAGCTACTGCCAGGAGTCTGACTGGTAGAGCACACTGGTTAGGTGTGAGATCCAAGTTAACAAGACTGGAGCTTCCGTAGCTCAGTCTCTACTTCTTATATACAGTGAATGGGAGGCTGTGTCCTGTCCTTATAAGTAAATACTTCTATCATATGACTGTGGCTATCCTGAGGCTGCATCAGTGTCCTTCTGATAAGAGAACATATGTTCTCCTTATGTGTGTCAAATGGAAGAGAAGGCTCTACCTTTTATCTGACCTCATGGCAACCTCATGTGCTGCTTCTGGACTTCTAAGTCCTAGGATCAATCTATGATCCAATCTTCTGCATCTAAGATCCAACCACGATGGGATCTTCTTCTAGAGATCTCAGATCTCACTTCTGATGGTGGAGATAGTACAGTCTCCCTTCTATTCTTTGAGGATTCTTCCAAGTGTCGCTGATAAGATCAGGACTGTGCAATCATGTGATAAGATTCGGAGATTGCTGAGATAAGATAAGATAAGATTGTCGAAATCTAATCTTCTTCAGAATGTGCCGTTGCGCATAAGTGATAACGATAGCAATCGTTACAAGTATCTCTTACAGACATGTGATATATCTGGACTCATGGTGACTCATATCAATTATAAGTCATACTGTGACATCATAATGATTGATGCCTTATTGCATTATCATAATACCACTTGTCTCACATGGACTACTTACCTAGTTTAGTCTTTTCTCACACCTGCTCTAAAGGCCCTTTCTATCTATATAAACCCCTTTACATTGTTCTCTGCTCCTTAGCTTGTTACAAACCCAGAAAGTCCACCATTTAGACTTAGAAGTTTCTGCTCTTTCTTTTCACAAAAGCAAAGTCACATGACCAAACCACATGATCCAAAAGGTCACATGACCTAGAAGACTCCAAGAACCTTTGTGACAAAGTGTTGCACCCTTGGGCACCACTAGCCCATTCTCTCTTTCCTTATATAAGGGGCACTGCCCTTTCATTTCTGTCCTGTACAATTGGCACCAACATCAGAAGTACTCTTTACATGACTATTTAATTCCCATTTACTTCTCTTCCATTCTAGAAGGCACTGCCTTAATTGGCTCTGATGTTAATCTCTGCTACCACAATGTATGCTTCCATTCTTCTCTCTTATCACTAACATCATGCCTTATGCCTATACTTCTATAGTACAATACTGTAAAATATGTTTATAGTATTTGGACACTATATGTACAAACATGTCCATGAATATATAAACCAAGCATCAACTGGGACAATAGTCCTCAGTTTGGTTGTTTTGAAGTTTCCTTATTAAAGGACAACTTTGCCAGGGCAGCTATTCAGTTCCTTTCTTCCTCATTGTTCTTTTTCGTTTCATAGCTTAGTTCTCCCTTGATCTCTCTATAAGGATCTCCTATCTCTAATATTTCTTAGTGAATACAAGATCACTGTCACCTCTTCTGTGAAGTGAATCTAACTCTTCTGACTTCTGAGAGCAAGGACCTTCAATGTGGAGCAAGGGAGATAGTGGAGTGGACTGGGGTACACCGTGTTAGGGCTCTCTCTTAAATAGTGAGTGAGGGGTGGACTGAATGAGCTACTTGGCTGCTTATCTGCTTGTTAGGTGAAAGTTCTAAGTGAACAAGACTAGAGTTACTAGCCAAGTTCCTTGGGTTTATATATGCATAGAATGTGGCTGTACATGGCTGTGTAACTACCCTAATCAAGGCACTAGCTTATCTAGGCTGTGCATGAGAAGTGATAAGTACATCAGAAAGGTCCATCAGAAAGTATAGCTGAGATAGTGGAGATTAATAAAACATATAGTGTATAAGGTATGGAAATGGAAGAGGCAGAAATAAGCATGTGAACATAATTGGACAGTGCTGACCAATATGGTTAGATGAGATCTGTATCTTAGATTGGATCTGCTATATGTCAGTGAGTATGGGAGAAAGGAGAGAGAGTCTGAGAGAGAAACAAGGAAACTTCTAAGTCTCTTCAGATAAGATCCTTCTCATGATCATGTGATATCTGATAAGATACCGGAGATTGCTGAGATAAGATAAGATCATCAATAGGGGTTTATGGAAACTGGAAAAGGAAATCATAATGGGCATGACTGTGTGTCTGTAATGGCTTGTTACTTTCATGCTTCAGACTTAGAAGTAATGGCGAAGACTGGCATAGATGCCCAACCCAAACCACTATGCTTTTGACAAGCCAGAAGGACTCATCTTATCTTATCACAGCAATCACCATTATCTTATCAGATATTGGACGATCACAAGGACTTGTCTCTTTTCTCCTCTTTTCTCCTATTGCTGACATATGGCAGATCCAATCTAAGATACAGATCTCATCTAACCATATTGGTCAGCATAGCCCATTATGTTCTCATGTTTATCTCCATCCTCCTTTTCTTCTATGACTCATATTACACATGCCTCTTTAATTACCGCTATCTCAGCTATACTTTTCTGATAGACTTTCTGATGTACCTATCGCTTCTCACGCACAGCCTAGATAAGACTGCACTCAATAAGGGTAGATATGCAACATGTACAAATAGTTCCCTCTGTCTATATAAGCCCAGGGAACTCGACTGGCTAAACCCCAGTCTTGTTTACTTGGATCTCACACCTGACAAGTGTGCTCTACCAGTGGGACTCAGTTCACCCCTCTCACTTGCTTACCAAGCAACCCTACGCCTTTGATAGGCTATCCCTTTACCTTTAAAGAAGGATGTCTGTCACACTTAAACAAGACTATTCCTTTGCTTGTGCACAAGACTACATCTTGAAGCAAACCTAACAACTCTAACTTGTGAGTGCAAGGAACCTTAACGTGGAGCAAGGGAGAGTAAGAGGGGGACTGGGGTACACTGTGTGAGGGCTCTCCCTTATATAGAGGGAAGGACGCGTAGCGTTAGAGAGAAAGCGTCCTTTGATATCCAGGGACTATACTGGGACCGAGTGAGCTACCTGGCTGCTTATCCACTTGTTAGGTGAAAGTTCTAAGTGAACAAGACTGGGGTTACCAGCCGAGTTCCTTGGGTTTATATATGCATAGTAGGAGGCTGTACATGGCTGTGTAACTACCCTAATTGAGGCACTGCTTATCTGGGCTGTGCGTGAGAAGCAATAAGTACATCAGAAGAGTCCATCAGAAAAGCATAGCCGAGATAGTAAAAATAGAAAGCAGAGATTAATAAGGCATGTATGTTATGAGGCATGGAAATGGAAGGGAATAGAAATAAATGTGGGAATATAATTGGGCAGTGCTGACCAATGTGGTTAGATGAGATCTGTATCTTAGATCGGATCTGCCACATGTCAGCGAGTGCAGGAAAAAAGGAAAGAGTCTGAGAAAAGAGAGAAGTCTTGTAAGTCCCTTCAGATAAGATCAATCTCACAGATGTGCGATATCTGATAAGATACTGGGAAATGCCGAGATAAGATAAGATCATCAATAGGGGTTAAAGATAGGAGAAATCATAATGGGCGTGGTGTTGCATCTATGCTGGTCTTTGCCATTGCTTCTAAGTCTGAAGTGTGAAAGTAATGAGCTGTTACACATCTGCAATGCAAGAAGAAGAGCTGTCACCAAGAAAGAACCTTGCAACTGACCAACTATCAAGGAACCACAGCATTTACACAGTAATGCACCCCCCATTTATTCTTGGCATACTAAGTCTCAGTAGTGTCTGGAATATTTTCAGGAAGTTCTTCACCTTCCTTTCCCTCATCCTCGCCCCTCCACCACTCAGAAGAAGAAGAAGCGAACTACCTCGAGTTCGTTGAAGACATCAATCACTTTGGCAACCACCTTCATGCCCTCCTCACCACCACCATTGAAAGGTACAATTTAGGGAGACCGATTGGGACCTTCTACAAGGAGATAAAGCTGGCATTTGTAGTAGTAGAGACCATCACACTCGGAAGGGAGGCACATCACCTAGGCTTGGAAGAAGCAGGCACAGTGAGGATGGAAGAGTTATTGGGAGGAGCTGCAGTCAGGACTCCCAAACAAGAAGAAGTAGAGGTACAGCTCCCATGCACCCCCACCCCACCCCATTCCTCCACCATCATCTCCAAAAGAAGGGAGAGATGTTACAACCCCATCCCTCAGAAGAAACAAGGAGACATCCCGACCATGAGCTCGTACCTAAGACCCTGTTGCAACCTCAGAGTAGTGAGGAAGTAAAGAAGAAGAGACATAAACCTGTGTACTGGAAATAGAATTCCATCTGCTTGTTAAGAAGGTTTACAAGCTTGTGCTAAAGAAGAAAAAAGAAACCACCACAGAAGAAAGATGGCCACCCTCTCCCAAGAAGACTTCAATGGCCTCATGGCTCAGATCGCCTCCCTCAAGAATGAATCCATTCAGAACTGCATTGACAAAGACACGATGATAGATGTGGCAAGACTTATGGAACAACAATTAAGGGATGCCAATGATTGAGCCACTGCAGCAGAACAAAGGACAAGAGATCTCCTGGAGATGTTCTCTTGGGCCCGATTAGGAAGAGGAAGCAGCAAAGTAGAAGTATTCACCGACTCTGGAGAGTTCAAAGGAAACAACAAGGAGTTCGATGAATGGTGGATGAAGATGAGGATGTTCATAAAAGTAAATGAACATACCTTTATGAAAGATATGCTGGATATCAGCGGACAACCTATAATCATCAATGGAAAGAGACTAATGGAACCAGATCTGGAAAGAAGACTGGTAGCCATCCTGTCTAGAATGAAAGGAAGAAAGGCAGGAAGCTGGGCTGAAGCGGAGCTTGACCAGATGAATCAAGCAGCCGGAGTACGCTTCTCCTTATGGGAAGACTTCTCAAAAGTGGTCGAAAGCATGTTCTGCCCAATGCTTCAAAAGGACACTGCCATTCAAGATTTGGAGGCTCTTGAACAAGGAAATATGGACATAGATGAATTCCTTGCCCAATGGAGATCCCTCCAACTTCAGACCAAAGTAGACAATGGTCATGGCATAAGAATCTTAGAGAAGAATGTCAACTTCTTCATAAAGAAGGACCTCTTCCATAACAATCAAAGGAAGAACACCATTGATGAAACAATAGAGGAAATCTGAGACATCAGAAAGAATCAAGAAGCCTTTAGAATGGTGGCCAATCTGAAGAAACAGAGAGTGCAACCCCAGAAGAGAAGAGAAGAAAGAACCATGGCCACCACCTCTACCCCTACACCCTCTAAAAACTGCTTCAATTGTGGACAAGCAGGTAACTTTGCAAGAGACTGCAAGAAGCCAAAGAACTCTTGCAATAGCTGTGGATGGGGAGGAGGACAACACAAGAGGGAGTGTTCAAAAATGAGAAGGAACGCTTGAGGAGCCTCAAAAGAAGGAGGCAAACAAGAAGGGGCAACGTCATGGGAAATAGCCAATGAAAAGCCCAAAGTAAATGACTCCATGGCAGACCTAAAAGTGATGTCTATGGATCAAATGCAAGAATATTTCCTGAGAAGATCTCAAAAGGGAAAAGGATGAGCAAACTGAAGGAGGGGCTTTGGTTTGTGAATAAGTATGAAGTACTAACAGTTCCAGAAATATTTAATCCAGAAGAACACTGTATGATATCAGGGGCGGCTTAAGAAGAGTGTGGTGCAGATGAAACATGAAGACTTTCTACTTCTTTAGAGATAGCCTTACAAAGGCGTAGTGTGCTTATTCAGCAGTGAGGAGGGCGGACTGAGTCCTTGCAATCATGCGCTTATCTGATAAGATATCGCAGAATGCTGAGATAAGATAAGATAACCTGTCAAAGGTGGAGAGGCTTGAGCTGTGCATCTACGCTGGTTCTTGCCATCACTTCTAGGTCTGAAGCATGAAAGTAATGAGCCATTACACCACACCCCTTCTGAGCTCGAGATTCCAGATCGAGCCTTGGAACTTCAAAGGAAACTGCACTGCAGTGGCATTCATAAGGGTTAAATAGACCAAACTTATCATAGAAGGCTTCTTGTGCGTCAAGGTGGTGATTCTTTTTGTGGAAATGGGCCAGGGCATCCGCCGTATAGGTGAGATTCTTCTTTGGTTCCCATGTGCGGTCATCTTTGCTGTATCTTGCCCAGTGTACGAGATATTCCCAACCGTTTCTGCGTTTCCATGCATCTACAATGAAGTCCACTTCATACTCCTGTTCACGGTCGTCAGTGGTCAAGACAGGTCCTGGTTCTTTTACAGGCTGCCCTTCGAGTCTCTCCTTATAGGGTTTGACTCGTGACACATTGATGACCAGGTGAATTCTCATCGAGAGTGGGAGTCATAGTTTTACGGCATTGTGGCCGATGATGCTTATGATTGAGAAGGGACCAAGCCACTTCTCGGATAGCTTCTTCGACTGTCTAGTGAGGTGAAGGTTTTCAGTGGCCAGCAATACTTGATCTCCGATCTTGTATTCTGGCGCATTGCTTCTATGTTTGTCTGTCTGTAGAATCATGTGCTTCCACATCTTCTCAAGGTTTTCGGATGTTTTTGCAAGTGTTTCATCTATTTGTTGAGCAAGGGTGTCTGCTGCGGGTGCTTTTGATGTCCCAGGTTCTATCTCCATTCGAGGGGTGTAGGTTCTGGTAACTTCAAAGGGGGACTTTTCAGTGGAGGCCTGCTGTTTCGCATTGTAGCTGAATTGGGGGATGGGTAGCCAATCTGACTGAAACAACACAACCAACTCGCTTAGTTGTAGCGTGGAACGTCAGCCAATATATCCTATAAGAGAGGGGAGACGGGACATAGAGGAGGTAGGGTAACCGAGTAAGCGGGCGAGCAAACAGGGAGTGAGCTTGCTTCAGTGGCGAGGGGACTTGTTGTCAGATCACAGTTGATGTTCTTATCAAGCTGGGCAAGGGTAAGACTTCAGAAGCTTCAGATGATTGCGGAAATATCAAGTGAATAAAGCTGGGGAGCTTTACCACTGGATCACTGCCATTAAATACTATCTACTACAGGGCACGGACCATATGACATCACTACATGAGGAGGAAGCATGTACTAGCATGCATACTACATGAGGCAGACTAGAGTGTTCTATGATGTCAATAGATAGTGATGAGGTAAAGATAAGGGAACGTGTCGTGGTCCAGACCATGACATCATCAATAGCATAAATAGAAACAAACCAAGACTCTCGTGAGGCATCTAGCCAAACATGTGGTGAAGGCGTGTGGTAATGGATTCTGTGAAGTAAGAATTGTGAATCCATTACACCGACCAATCTTCTTGGTGGTTGCAGATGAATAACCACAGATACTGCTGGAGATCTCAGTTGATTCTTTCTGTCTGACCATCTGTCTGGGGGTGTGCTGCTGTGGAGAGCCATGGGCATATTCCAAGGCAGTGGCACAGATCTTTCATCACTTGCGCTGTGAATTGGGGGCCCTGGTCTGAGATGATGGATCTAGGGATCCCATGG
>JBBPTS010000596.1:2405-13377 GCA_038094235.1 Fistulinella staudtii
TCTTCCCAGAAAACCCCTTTTGAAGTTACACAAACTTACCCACCACAAATGGGGATAGAACCTGGAACTTCTAAAGCCCCAGTGGCAGACGATCTAGCTCAGAAAATTGAGCAAACCCTCACGGAAATGTCTGCCAATCTAGAAAAGGCCCAAGAGGCAATGAAAAAACAAGCTGACAAGCATCGATCTGATGCCCCTGACTACCAACTTGGCAATCAGGTGTTGCTTGCTACAGACAACCTCTGCTTGACATGGGAATCACGAAAGCTCTCTGAGAAGTGGCTTGGCCCCTTTCAGATCATTCAGATTATCGGCCGGAATGCCGTTAAACTACTCCTTCCTTCACAGATAAAAATACATCCAGTGGGAAACGTATCACAGATCAAACCCTATAAGGAACGCCTTGATGGCCAACCTGTACAGAACCCAGGGCCAGTCCTAGTGACCGAGGACCGGGATGAAGAATACAAAGTCAATTTCATCGTTGACACTCAGAAACGATGGAACAGATGGGAATATCTTGTGCACTGGCACGGATACCTTGAAGAAGACCGCACTTGGGAACCTGAGAAGAATCTCACCCACGCCAAGGAGGCGATAGCGGAATTTCATGAGAAAAACCTCAAGCTACACCTATGCGAGTCATTCTACGAAAACTTCGGCCTAGAAAATCCCTACAAAACTCTCTTCGTACACGCTGTCACTTTCACATCCCTCCCAACCACCCATTAAGGTCTTCGATAGAACTTGAAGACCATGAGAAGGGGATGATGTTATGAATCCATAAAAAGTCTTGAGGACTTGGAAGTTTTGCTTCACTTTCCACTCATGTAAGCCAGGTCATGTGACCAACCCTGTGACACATCACATGATGATGAAGATCACATGATCTAGACAAAACCGAATCCTTTATGACAAGTGTCGCACCCTTGGACACCATTAGTCCGTTTCCACTTTCCTTATATGAGGGGCATTGCCCTTTAATCTCCATCCTGTGCAATTGGCACTGACATCAGAAGTCACAACATGCACGAGTATTTAATCTCCATCACTTCTCTTCCATTATAGAAGGCACTGCCTTACTGGCTCTGAAGAACCCTTGATGCATGCTGCATCCTCATGACCTACTTATCACCCAATGGCACATTATGCTCTTATGGTATGACTTTTTGATTTACGTATTTAGAAGTAAGAACACACATGTACAAACATGCCCTATGAATATATAAACCAGGCTGCTTTGCTGAGGACAATTCCTCAGTCAAAGTAACTTGGTGGTGCAGACCTCTAAAGTCAACCCTGAGCCCTTTACTTAGTCTTTCCTCTTACAAGTCATTGATTGGCTTTTCCGTTTCAAATAGCCTGTTCTCTCTTTTTAAATACATAGGGCATTGCCCTGTTAATCTCCACCCTTACCACAGTGACAGACATCAGAAGTTCTTCCCAACATGACTATTTAATCTTTGTCAAAACACTCTTCCATTATAGAAGGCACTGCCTTATTATTTCTGAAGACCCTTGATGTATGATACATCCTCATGCTCTACTTATCATCCAATGGTATATTATGCTCTTATGATACGATTCTAGGAAATATATATATAGAAGTATGAACACACATGTACAAACATATGTGAAGAATATATAAACTGGGTTGCTTTGCTGAGGATGATTCCTCAGTCAAAGTAGCTTAGTGGTGCAGACCTCTAAAGTCAACCCTGAGCTCTTTACTCAGTAACTCCCCCTTCCCCTCTAAAGTCATTTGTTGGCTTTTCCATTTCATTGGGCATACACCAGGTTTCTTCGAGGCTCCCAAGTGTGGCCTTCTTCTCCATATCCTACCCAGTGGACAAGGTATTCCCATCTGTTTCAGTGATGTCTAGCGTCAACTATGAAATCAACTTCAAATTCTTCTTCATGATCTTCTGTCATATGAACCAGTCCAGGTTCCTTGATAGGTTGTCCCCTGAGTCACTCCTTGTAGAGTTTGACTCACGAGACATTAACAGTAGAGTGAATGCACATTGAGTGCAGAAGACATAGTTTTACAGTGTTGCAGCTGATAACTTTGGTGATGGAGAAGGGACTAAGCCACTTCTCAGAGAGTTTCATCAACTGCCTGGTGAGGCAAAGGTTTTCCGTTGCCAAGAGCACTTGGTCTCTGACCTTATATTCTGGTGCTTCACTTCTATGTTTATCCGCATGGATCTTCATATGATCCTGCTCTGCTTTTAGGTTTGCAGAGGTTTCCACAAGGGTTTCTTCAATTTTCTGAGCCAGCTCATCAGTGGCAGGGGCCTTTGAGGTGCCCAGTTCTATTCCCATGCATGGGGCATAGGTTTGAGTAACTTCAAAAGGCATTGTTATGAATCCAATAAAGTCTTGATAACTTAGACGTTTTCTTTCCCTATCAACTGATATAAGCCAGGTCACATGACTAACCCCGTGATACATCACATGACGATGAAGATCACATGATCTAGAAGAAACCGAATCCCTTGCAACAAGTGTCATACCCTTGGGCACCATTAGCCCATTCACTCTTTCCTTATATGTGGGGCACTGCCCTTTAATCTCTGTCCTGTGCAAAGGCATCGACATCAGAAGTCATGACATACACGAGTATTTAATCTCTGTTACTTCTCTTCCATTCTAGAAGGCACTGCCTTTATTGGCTCTGAAGAACCCTTGATGCACGATGCATCCTTATGCTTTACTTATTGCCCAATAGGTGCATTATGCTCATATGGTACGACTTTTAGAATTACACTTATGGTAGTTATGCCACACATGTACAAATACCACCTATGAATATATAAGCCGAGCTACTCTGCTGAGGACAATTCCTCAGTTAGAGTAACTTGGCAGTACTGACTTAAAGTCAACTCTGAGTCCTCTACTTGAACCCCTCCTCTTTAAAGTCACTTAGTTGGCTTTTCGTTTCAGGCATCTTCTGAGTAGAAGCCTGCTTCTTTGCATTGTAACTGAACTGTGTGATGGGTAGCCAGTCAGCTCAATCTTCTTGGTGATCACAAATGAAAAGGTGGAGATATTATTGTAGATCTCGATTGATTCTTTCTGTTTGCCCATCTGTTTGTGGGTGTGCAGCCATGGAGAGGCGGGGTTTAATCCCAAGGCATGTACAGAGATCCTTCATAACTTGCATGGCAAACTGCGGGCCACGATCCAATATAATACTTCTGGGTATACTATGATTTGTCCAAACACAGGTGAGATATAGCTGAGCTGTTTGGAGGGCTGTAATCTCCTTCTGACAGGGAATAAACTCCACTTCTTTGGAGAAGTGATCCACTACCATAAGGATGGAGTCATATTGCGATAAAACTGGAAGGTCTGTAATGAAGTTGGCAGATACATCTTCCCATGGCATATGGGCCAGTTTGAGTGATTGGAGCTTGCTGGCAGGCGGCTGGTTTCCTGTCTTCATCTTCTGATATGTGTGGCATCTAGTCACATAATCCTTGATCTCTTTGATCATTCCAGGCCAATAATAGTGGCATTTGACCAATTCAATCATCTTCTCATTCCCAGGGTGTCCTGCAACTGGGGCATTATGATGGAGATGAAGTAGTTCCATCCGATCTTCTGGTGTGACAAATATTCATCCTTCTAGTTGAAACAATCCTTCTTCATTCAGCTCAGCTCCACTTTCTTCTAGTTTTTGTACTTGTGATTCCTTGAGCATGAGTATGTGATTCCGAATTGAATCCTTCAAATAGTCCCTATCATCTGTTATCTACATCGAGCGGATCTTGTCTGGGATTATCATGAGTTGGTCTTTGTTGTCTTCTTCTTTTCCAATGACATGATCTTCTCTTCTTGATAAGGCATCTGCTTTTCCCATCTGTGATCCTGGCTTATGGACCCATATATAATTGAATCTGGTTAGATATTGTGACCATCGCGCTTGTCTTTTGGAGAGGTTCTGTTTTTGCATAAACCACTATAGGTTGGCATAGTTGTTCCAGATCTCAAAGATGTGCTTGGCCCCTTCTAGATGGTGATGCCATTCTTCTAGTGCCCAGATAATGCTTAGCATTTCTTTATCAAATACCAGGTAATTCCATTCTTCAGGGGACATGGAGTGTGACAGGTAGGCAACTGGTCTGAACTTGTCATCTTCTCCTTTGATAGAGAGGACTGCCCTGGTGGCGAAATCTGATACATCTGTTTCAAGCCAGTATTCTTTTTCTTAGTTTGGGAATACTAGTACAGGTGCAGTAATAAACTTCTGTTTCAGCTTGTCAAAAGCTGCTTGTTCTTTTTCTGTCCAGTTGAAGACCATATCCTTCTTTGTTAGGTCATTCAATGGTCTTGCATCTTGTATGAAGTCTTCTACGAATCTTCAATAGAAGTTGGCCAATCTGAGGAAGGCACAGACTTGGCAGGTACTCTTTGGAACAGGCCAATCTAAGATGGCATCAACCTTTTCTCCTTCCATCTTGATTCCGTTTTGTCCTACCATCATTCCTAGGAAGTTCACTTCTGTTACTCTGAAGGTGCACTTCTCTGGTTTGGTAAAGAGGTCATTTTCTTCTAGCCTCTCTAGGACCTTCTGCATGATCTTATTGTGTTCTTCTCAGTTTGTGGTTTTTGTGAAGATCAGCAGATCATCGATATATACCACTACCACATCATCTATATTGGCAAAGATTTCATTCATCATCACTTGAAACATGGAGGGGGAGTTCATCAACCTGAAATACATCACCAATGGTTTGTAGGCCTCTTTGAAGCAGATGAAAGTGGCTTTCCATTCATCCCCTTCCTTTATTCGGATATTGTTATATCCCTATCTTAGGTTGATCTTGGTGAAGAGTTTGCTTCCTTGCAACTTATTGACTAGTTGGGCAATTAATGGAAGGGGATAATTGTTTCGGATGGTGTGTTCATTTAGGTAACAGTAATCCTGCACCATTCATTTTCTTCCATCCTTCTTGGGTATGAAGAATACTGGGGATGTTTGAGGGGACTTTGATGGTCTGATGTACCCTTTCTTCAGTTGGTCGTCAATAAAGGTGGCCACTTCTTCTTGTTCTTTGACCAAAAGGGGGATTACTCTTCTCTTTTTTGGTTGGAAGGTTTCCTTTAGGTCAATTGCATGGTCCCATGTTTTCCATATCAGCATTCTTTGTTAACAGCTGGAAACACACAGCTGGAGTTCACTGTCAGAAACTAGAAAAGTGAAGACAGTGAACTCCAACAATAACAATGAATCCAAACAACAAACAAAAACAAGGGAAACATGTCATAAGAGTGGCAAACACTCTAAATAAGCAATAAAGTCCAAATATGCAAAATGCAATCACTACAGTGATCAGTAGTGATCAGTAGTGATTGTTGAGTTAAAGCAATCAATCTGTAACATTCTTTCTGATTTGTACTGGGAGAACACTTTCATCCATTGTTTGAACCTTTTTGGGATAAGTTCTTCTGTGGACTTTTCACTTTTCTTCTTCTCCTTCTTGAGGGCAGATCTCAGGTGGAATGCCTGCCACATTACTTCTTGATCCTGTTCTTCTATTCAGTTTATCCACACTCCTCTTTCTTGTAGGAGGGTACAACTTCTGGGGCATCTGGTCATTCTGACCATTCCTTTCTTCCAGTTGATCTCTGGATTGTGCTTTTGTAGCCACATGAACCTGATGACCAAATTGAACTTGTGGAGATCAGTGACATTGGCAGTGATTCTTTCTCAATGTCCTTTGAATTCTACTATTACATCAGTGGTGTGAGTGATATTACCAGCTGAGTTCTTTGTTCCGTCCACATTGAATACTGGGATGGGTTGGAGAAGACTTCTAAGAGGAATGTGGTTCTTTTCTGCCCATCATTTGTCAATGAAAGTGATGTTAGCCCCACTATCCAGTAGTGCTTTGGCAGGTAGAAAGTTCTTCTTGTTGGTGGAAATGTTTATGTCTAGTATTACTTCATTTCCTTTTATGGAGGCCAATCTTGTGGCCAGTACTTCTGGAACTTCTGGGACTTCTGGGTTTTCAGTTCTCTTTAGGATTTTCTTTGGGGGTATAGGGGAATCAAGCATGTGTGTAGAGTCCGCACCACACTCATCAAGAGACACCCCTGACTATGAGAAAGATTCTTCTGAAACAGATACATCATCTTCTTCTAGAACCAAATACCTATTGTTCTTGGCAGAGGCTGGCCCAGTCTTTACTCTGCCTTAGCTTTTCCCTTAAGCCTTACTTCTAATTTTCAAAGGAGGTGTTCTTCCTGCTCCTTTAACATTCCTTCAATGTATAGGTTTTTGTCTGCCACTTCCCAGCTAGTGGCTCCTTCTTTCTTCTCTGCTCCTCAGGCTTGCTTCTTGGCCTTTAAAACGGAAAAGAACAACAATGGAGAAAAGACTGAGTAACTGCCTTAGAGAGTTGTCCTTTGTATAAGGAAACAACCAATACAATCAAACTGAGGGACTTTCCCCAGTTTGTTTGTCTGGTATATATATTCATAGGTATGTGTGTACATGTTGTGGCATAACTACCATAAGCATAAATCCTAGAAATCATACCATATGAGCATAATGTACCATTGGGTGATAAGTAGTATATGAGGATGCCATATGCATCAAGGGTCTTTGGAGCCAATAAAGGCAGTGTCTTCTGAAATGGAAGAGAAGTAAACAGAGATTAAATACTCATGTGTGTTGTAACTTCTGATGTTGGTGCCAGTTGCACAGGATGGAGATTAAAGGGCAGTGCCTCATGTATAAGGAAAGAGGAAATGGGCTAATGGTGCCCAAGGGTGCGACACTTGTTGCAAAGGATTTTGGTCTCTTCTAGATCAGGTGATCTTCATCGTCATGTAATGCGTCACGGGGTTAGTCACGTGACCTTTGAAAGTGAAGAAAAATGTCTGAGTCTTCCAGACTTTATTGGATTCATAACAGCCTTGGAACATTCTCTCTTGTGTTAGCCTCTGTTATGAATCCAATAAAGTCCTGCGGACTTAGACATTTTTCTTCACTTCCAACTGATATAAGCCAGGTCACGTGACTAACCCCACGACTCATCACATGATGATGAAGATCACATGATCTAGAAGAAACCGAACCCTTCACGACAAAGTGTCGTACCCTTGGGCACCATTGGCCTGTTCCCCTCTTTCCATATCCATGGGGCACTGCCCTTTCATTTCCATCCTGTACAATTGACACTGACATCAGAAGTAATGACATACATGAGTATTTAATCTCTGTTCCTTCTCTTCCATTTCAGAAGGCACTGCCTTCTATTGGTTCTGAAGACTCTTGATGTACATTGCATCCTCATGCTTTACTTATCGCCCAATGGCACATTATGCTCATATGGTACGATTCCTTAGAATTACGCTTATGGTAGTTATGACCAAACATGTACACACATATCCATGAATATATATACCAGACTGCTTTGCTGAGGACAACTCCTCAGTTAAAGTAGTTTGGTGATGCAGACCTCTAAAGTCAACACACCCTGAGCTTCATTACTCTGTCACTTCTCCTTTTAAAGTCACTAGTTGGCTTTTTCATTTTAGCCTCCACCCCACTTGTACTTGGGACAGTTGTTCTTTAGCTTCTTTCAGTCCCAGGCGAGGTGACCTTCTTAGTTGCAGTTGAAGTATTTGCCTCAAGCTGTGGTGGTGGTAGCAGCAGCCACCATCTTCCCTTCTCTTGAGGTCTACTTCTTTTCCTTCCTTTCAAGGTTTGAAGCGATCTTGTATGCTTCATGGTTCTTCCCAATTCTTCTTATCTCCTTGATCATTCCTTTGATGGTACAGCTTCTTTTTCCTTGATAGAAGAGCTCCTGCCTTATGGAGTCATTGACTTGGGACTCCAACAGATTGACCCTGTGCTTTTTGTCTAGTTAGGCCTTTATCTGAAGGGTTCTCCATTGTGCAAGGAAAGTGTCGATGTCTAAGTGACCCTGGGATATGTTACAAATCTATAAAAAGTCCCAGAGATTTAGACATTTTTCTGCTTTAACTGATATAAAACAAGTCACATGACTAACAATGTGACTCATCACATGACGATAAGGATCACATGATCCAGACAAAGAACACAGACTTTGTGACAAGTGTCACACCCTTGGGCACCACTAGCCTGTTCTACTCTTTCCTTATATGTAGGGCACTGCCCTTTCATCTCCCTCCTGTACAACAAGCACTGAGATCAGAAGTAACGACTTACATGAGTATTTAATTTCCATCCCTTCTCTTCTACTACAGAAGGCACTGCCTTACTGGTTCCAAAGACTCTTGATGTACACAGGCATCCTCATGTTTACTTATCACCCAATGGCATATTATGCGCATATGGTACAACTCTATGACATCTGTATATAGAATTATGCATACACATGTACAAACACAAAACCATGAATATATATACCAGGTTGCTCTGTTAAGGACAATTCCTCAGTTAGAGTAACTTGATGGTGTAGACCTTTAAGTCAACCCTGAGCCCTCTACTCAGTTCTCCTTTTCAAAGTCACTAGTTGGCTTTTTCATTTCAGGATAGGGCCTTTATTTCTTGTATCAACTTGTCTTCAAGGAGTTGAGATCAGAAGATATCTTCTACTGTCTTGACAAACTCTATCCAGTTTGCAAACCAAACCTTGTTTTCGTGGATCTGGGCAAGTTCTGCTTCTGCCCAGCTTCCAGCCTTCCTCCCTTTCATTCTGGAGAGCACCGCGAACATGCACATTTCCAGATTTTCTTCCATCACCATTTTTCCTCAGTGATCTTTCATGATTTCTCTCAACATGTCTAGTACTGGTTGGGAGAAATAGTGGGGGTTGGCTTTAATGAAAGTTTTCATTTTGGACTACTATTCTTCAAACTTCTTTTGGTCTCTGTAAAAGTCTTCTGGGTCCACAAAGATCTGGATTTTAGAGACAGGGGTGGAGAACCCTTCTACTTCTATGCTGGTTCCTTCATTTCTTCCTAGTTGGAGGAAGTGTGAGAGGTTCTTGATGGTATGTTCAGCCAATGGGGCCCATTCTTCTGTTTCTTCTAACTTTGTGTTTGCCCAGAGGGTAGCTTCTTCCATCATCTGTCTTTCCAGATGGAGATTTATGACTTCATTTTCTAGAGAGGCAATCCAGCCTATAAGAGAGTCAAAATTGGCTTGAGAGAGTGTTGTCATTTTTTCTTCTTTGTTATCCCTGGCTCAAAGCATTTCTTTTCTTTTCAGAGCAGATATAAAGAGTATCCTTCTCTTTTAGTATTGGGGATAATGAAACAGATGTCCTTCCTACTTCCTTACTTCTTTTAAGCTAGAGCAGGGTCTCAGATATCCATCTCAGATAGGACCATCTCTACACTTCTTCTGAGAAATGGGGTTGTATTACCTCTCCCTTCTTTTGGAGACAACGATGTGTGAGGGGGATCGGGAAAGTGGTATCTCTACTTCTTCTTCTTTCATAGTGTGTATGGCTGCCTCACCTAACAAATCTTCTATTACCCTCATACCAGCTGATTCCAATCCAAGGGCCCTTGCTTCTTCTGTGAGCGCTATTGTAATGGCTCATTACTTTCATGCTTCAGACTTGGAAGCAATGGCGAGAACCAGTATAGACGTAACATCTTGCCCATTATGATTTCTTTCCTTTTTCTCTATTTACCCCTATTGATGATCTTATCTTATCTTGGCAATCTCCGGTATCTTATCAGATATCACATGATTATGGGATTGATCTTATCTGAAGGAACTTAGAAGATTCTCCTCTTTCTCAGACTCTTTCTCTTTCTCTTTGCACTCGCTGACATATGACAGACCCAATCTAAGATACAGATCTTATCTAACCATATTGGTCAGCACTGCCCTATATGCTCCCACACTCATCTCCATTCTCCTTCTCTTCTATACCTCATGTCACACATGCCCTTTTAATTACCACTATCTTGGCTATGCTTTCTGATGGACTATTCTGATGTACTTATCACTTCTCACGCACAGCCTTGATAAGGAGTGCCTCAATTAGGATAGACACAGCCATGTACTATGCATATATATAGCCAGGTAGCTCAACTGGTAAAACCCCAGTCTTGCTTACTTGGATCTCTCACCTAAACCATGAGCTCTACCAGTCAGGCTCAGTCCCCCTCACCTCCTTGCTGGACAAGCACTTTACACCTTTGAAAGGCTATCCTCTATAAGGGCCAATGCTTCATGTCATCCTTCAGAAGTCAAGAAGTCTTTCTGTTTCAGCTATAGTCTCAAGGATGAGGAATTCTGGTTTCACTTCCTCGTAAAATGAATTGGCAATGCTTCTTCCAGAGTCATACCTCTCCTTCTGGATAGTGACTGTGGCGTCTACAGCTTCTAGAAAGGTGCAAACATCCTTTAGGAACTGGAGATGTTTCTGCTCTTCTTCTTTCAAGTGATGAGGGGGAGAGATGGAGGAAGTACTTGAGAAAATGCCAGACACTGGCAAGCTTAGTATTCACTGTGAATAAGTGGAGGGTGCATTACTGTTTGCTAATGCCTTGGTTTCTTCTTGCAACAGGTATGGACTTGTGTATGGGTTGTTGATAGTCTTGTTCAAGTGAAGCAAACCTAACACTATAGACTTCTGCATGTGAGGGACCTTTGACATGGAGCAAGGGAGATGAGGAGTGTGGACTGGGGTACACCATGTGAGGGCTCTCCCTTAGATAGCAAGTGAGAGGTGGACTGAGTGAGCTACTTGGCTGCTTATCCACTTGTTAGGTGAAAGTTCCAAGTGAACAAGACTAGGGTTACCAGCTGAGTTCCTTGGGTTTATATATGTATAGGTTGTGGCTGTACATGGCTGTGTAACTACCCTAATCAAGGCACTAGCTTATCTACAGTGACCTCAAAAACCCTTTCAATATTTACCCTAACAGCAGTGTGTGGAGCGCACTGCCAAACATTGTGGGAATCATGCTTAGCCTTGGTGGAGACATAAATAGTACATACTATTGGCTACAA
>JBBPTS010000598.1:0-13367 GCA_038094235.1 Fistulinella staudtii
ATGGTGCCCAAGGGTGCGACACTTGTCGCGAGGGGTTCGTACTCTTCTGGATCATGTGATCCTCATCGTCATGTGATGTTGTCACGAGGTTAGTCACGTGACCTGGTTTATATCCGTCGAAAGTAAGGAAACGTCTAAGTCCCGTGGACTTTATATTGGATTCGTAACAGACACAGCCATGTACTATGTATATATAAACCCGAGGAGCTCGACTGGCAAAACCCCAGTCTTGTTTACTTGGATCTCACACCTAACCAGTGTGCTCTACTAGTGGGACTTGCTCCATCCTCTCTCCTCCACTGAATAAGCAACACTATGTAATGATTGCTATCATTATCACCTCCGCGCAACGGCGCACGAAGAGAAAGATTAGATCTCGACAATCTTATCTTATCTCGGCAAATCTCCGATATCTTATCTGACGATTGCATGTCCTGATCTTATCAGCAACACTTAGAAGAATCCTCGAAGGATAGAAGGGAGATTGTATTATCTCCACCACCAGAAGAGAGATCCAAGATCTCTAGAAGAAGATCCCATCGTGGTTGGATCTTAGATGAAGAAGATCGGATCATAGATCGATCCTAGGACTTAGAAGTGGCACACAAGGATGCCATGAGGTTAGATAGAAGGCAGAGCCTTCTCTTCCATTTTGATGTACATGAGGAGAACACATGTTCCCTTATCAGAAGAACACTGACGTGGCCACTGGATAGCCACAGTCATACGATAGAAGTATTTACCTATAAGGACGGGACACAGCCTCCCACTCACTGTATATAAGAAGTAGAGACTGAGCTACAGAAGCTCCAGTCTTGTTCACTTGATACTTTCACCTAATACAGTCATTGTAAAGACTAGTGGCTCACTTGATCCCAGTATAGTCCCTGGACAACAAAGGACACTTTCCCTTTGACGCTGTGCATCCCTCTTGTTTCCACGTCAAGGTCCCTCGCACTTGGAAGTCAGAGCTGTTAGGTTCGCTTCACACTACACCTTTGATAGGCTATCCTTGAAGTTAGAAGAAGTGTTTTGGTTACAATGACCATATCCACAACCCTCACCTTGTAATGTTATGAATCTAAAAGTTCACAATCAAACTTAGAAGCTTTCGTGCTTTCAACTGACATAAGCCAGGTCACGTGACTAACAATGTGACTCATCACATGAGACAAGATCACATGATCTAGATGAGAATGAACCCTTCACGACAAGTGTCACACCCTTGGGCACCAATAGCCTGTTTCTTCTTTCCTTATACATGGGGCACTGCTCTTTCATCCCTGTCCTGTGCAATTGGCACCAACATCAGAAGTCGTGACCATCATGAGTATTTAACCTCCATTCTTCCTCTTCCATTCTAGAAGGCACTGCCTTATTGGCTCCAAAGTCCCTTGATGCACACACATCCCATATGTACTACCTATACCCCAATAGTGTATTATGCTCATTTGGTCTGATTCCACAAAAACTGTTACGAATCCATAAAAAGTCCTAGTGACTTAGACGTTTTCTTTCACTATTGACCGATATAAGCCAGGTCACGTGACTAACCTCGTGACACATCACATGATGATAAAGATCACATGATCTAGAAGAAACCGAATCCTTCGCGACAAGTGTTGCACCCTTGGGCACCATTAGCCCGTTTCCACTTTCCTTATACGAGGGGCACTGCCCTTTCATCTCCGCCCTGTGCAACTGGCACTGGCATCAGACGTAACGAAACACATGAGTATTTAATTTCCATTTACTTCTCTTCCATAACAGAAGGCACTGTCTTTATAGGTTCCGAAGTCCCTTGATGCACGTTGCATCCTCATGCTATACTTATCGCCCAATGGCACATTATGCTCTTATGGTACGATTCCCTAGAAATACGTTTATGGTAGCTATGCCACAACATGTACATACAAACCCATGAATATATAAACCAAGCCACTTCGCTGAGGACGACTCCTCAGTCAAAGTAGCTTGGCGGTGCAGACTCTAAAAGCCCCTGAGCCCTTTACTCAGTTCTCCTCTCACAAAAGTCCCTTAGTGGCTTTTCGTTTCAAAAACGATATGAAACAGAAAGACTTCTTCTTCTTCTAAGGACAGCATGAAGCATTGGCCCTTTAGTATGGATAGCCTTTCAAAGGCGTAGAGTGCTTATTCAGCGAGAGGATGGGAGGACTGAGTCTGACTGGTAGAGCACACCGGTTAGATGTGAGATCCGAGTAAACAAGACTGGGGTTTTGCCAGTCAAGCTACCTGGCTATATATATGCAAAAGTACATGGCTGTGTCTATCCTAATCGAGCACAGTCTTATCTAGGCTGTGTGTGAGAAGCGATAAGTACATCAGAAAGTCCATCAGAAAACATAGCTGAGATAGCAGTAATGAAAAGAGCATGTGTTACATGAGATATAAGAATGGAAGAGGTGGAGATGAATGTGAGAACATAATGAGGCACTGCTGACTGATATGGGTAGATGAAATCTGTATCTTTAGATCAGATTCCCTTACGTCAGCGAGAGCATGGGAGAAGAGAGAGAGAGAGAAAAAAGACTAAGTCCTTGCAGTCATGCACTTATCTGATAAGATATCGCAGAATGCCGAGATAAGATAAGATAACCTGTCAAAGGTGTAGAGGCTTGGGCTATGCATCTATGCCAGTTCTTGCCATTGCTTCTAGGTCTGAAGCATGAAAGTAATGAGCCATTACACCATATATAGAATTATACACACACATGTACAAACACAATACCATGAATATATATACCAAGCAGAAAACTGAGGAACGTCCCTCAGTTTGATTGACTTGGTTGTTTCTATGTTTAAGGACAACTTCACAAGCCAGTTACTCAGTTCTACCTTTCCTATTGTTCTTTTTCATTTCATGCAATACCACTATTGGCACATATAGACTAGGAATCTGCTTTCACCCATTTATACTCTGCTTACTTGACAATCTGCTCCTTTGAGAATACTCCTAGAGTTATGGGAACAGATGCATGCACTGCCCTCTATGTTAACTGGATCCACATCTTGTACTGTGACCTAGACCAACACCTTACTGCTGCTAGCATCAGCTTGATATGACCACATTTGTCACTGACATTGACTGATACATGGTCAACCTGTACAACATCCCTCCAGAACCATGCCCACTCCTTGATCATCTCTCCAGCACTCTGTCTGCCTCCTCTGAACCTCTTCACTCTGAAGAGAAAGCAGCCATGGTTCATACTGAACCATAGTGGACTGGAACTGAAGGTAATCAGCCACTGGTTCCCTCCCATCCTCACTATTGTGAGGCTTGTTTTGTGTGCCATTGTCTTGGCCATATCTGTGTTGATTGTCTATTCTTTCAATGTGCAAACTGTCTCAGTTGGCACCCTGGTCATACTTCTAGTTGCTGTCCTCACCATTGCTCCCCTCAGAAGAAATCATCCTCTTCTGGATCCTTTTCATTGTCTCATGCATCCATCTCATCTCATAGAGCCACTGTTACTTTTGCTCACCCAATTCCTATTTCTCCTCCTCATCCTAGTTGTGCTTGTTGCATGACTCCCTACTCTCATCCTCATCATATTGACCATCCTCTTTCACATTCTCCCACTCTTTGTTACAAATCCAAAGTTCATGTTCAAACTTAGATATTTTGCCCTTTCAACTGATATAAGCCAGGTCACATGACTAACAATGTGACTCATCACATGATGATGCTGAAACAAAAAAGCCATTAAGACTTTTGTAGGAGAAATGGGAAAACAGAGTGGAGATCTCACAAGTGCTTTTGTAGGCAACTTTAAGTAAATCCAACTGAGGTTTTATGCTCAGTGGATCTATCCTTTATATATGCATAGGGTTTGTATGTACATGTGTGTGCCTTTACCCATAAACATAATTCTAAGAGTTGTACCATATGAGCATAATGTGCCATTGGGCAATAAGTAAGACATGAGGGATACTCATGCATTAAGGGTCTTCAGAATCAATAAGACAGTGTCTTCTGTAATGGAAGAGAAGTGAGACAGAGATTAAATACTTGTAGAGGTTATGACTTCTGATGTCAGTGCTTCTTGCACAGGATGGAGATGAAAGGGCAGTGCTCTACATATAAGGAAGGAGGGAATAGGCTAGTGATGCCTAAGGGTGCAACACTTTGTCATAAAGAGTTTGAGCCTTGTCTAGGTCATGAGACCTTGCATTATCATGTGATGAATTATGTAGTTAGTCATGTGACTTGGCTTATGTCAGTTAAAAGGAAAAAACATCTAAGTCCCGAGGACTTTTATGGATTCATAACATCAACCATCTAATAGGTATTTAATAGAACTTGAAGACTATGAAAAGAGGATGGTGTTATAAATCTGAAGTCATCAAGTGGCTTAGACATTTTTTTCTCAATTTTGAATGACATAAGCCAGATCACATGACTAACAATATGACACATCACATGATGATGAAGATCACATGATCTAGACAAACCTCAAATCCTTTTTGACAAGTGTTGATCTCTTAAGGCCCACTAGCCTATTCTCTACTTTCTATATATGGTAGGTACTGCCCTGTTTCATTTCTGTCAAACCAGAAGCTCACAACAAAGCTCATGATCTAATGATAAGGTTTATAAACACTTGATATAACTTATTAATCTCCACTTCTTCACTTCTATTTCAGAAAGCACTGCCTCATACTGGCTCCAAAGCTTCTCTTCTATTATATATACATATGCCTCATATTCTTATCCTTATCTCTGATGACATACAAGGTATACTTCTATGGTGTGATACTAGAAAATATATTTATTGTATATAGACAAACATGTACATACAGTTATCCATGAATATATTAGAGTAACTCTGCTAAGTGTAAAACCTCAGTGTAATAACTTGCTATTTCCATACCTCAGACTTAGAAGAAATGACAAGGACTGGATGAAACAGAAAAGCCACTCAATGACTTTAGCAAGTAGAGAGGTCGAGTTCAGGTACTCAAAGTGACTTTATAGGTCAACTGTCAAGTTACTCAAACTGAGGAGTTACCCTCAGCTGAGCAACCCTTATATATTGAATAGTCTAGTTTGTACATGTTTGTGTAAATACCATATTCATATTTCTAAGTGTCATACTATAGAAGTATACTGTACTTGATGTCAGAGATAAAAGATAAGAACATGAGACATACACATGTAGGAAATCTTCAGAACCTATAAGGCAGTGTCTTCTATTTGATGGAAGAGAAGTGAATGGTGATTAAAAGAGCATGTAGATGATACTTCTGAAGTCAGTGCCAATTGCACAGGATGGAAATGAAAGGGCAGTGCCCCATGTATAAGAAAAGGGGAAACAGGCTAATGGTGCCCAAGAGTGTGACACTTTGTTGTGAAGGATTTGGTCTTGTCTAGATCATGTGACCTTGCATCGTCATGTGATGAATCACATTGTTAGTCACATGACCTGATTATATTAGTTTGAAAATGAGAAAACATCTAAGTTCAAATGTGAACTTTTGGATTTGTAACACTGGAGTTAATGCATAAACCTGTCCTCTTTGAAGTTATCTATTAAACCCTATTGATGATCTTATCTTATCTCGGCAATCTCCAGTATCTTATCAGATATTGCACAATTGTGAGATTGATCTTATCTGAAAGGACTTAGAAGTTTTCCTGCTTTCCTTTTCCTTTTCCTTTTCTCTTTCACACTAGTTGACATGTGGCAGATCCAATCTAAGATACAGATCTCACCAAGCCATATTGGTCAACACTGCCCCATATATTCTCACATTTATTTCTGTCTTTTCCATTCTATAGCTATATCTATGATTCTCTTCTTTCTATTCCCATTATCTTGGCTATGCAAACCTATGTCTTCTGATGGAATATTCTGATATACTTATCACTTCTCACACACAGCCTAGATAACACTGTGCCTCGATTAGGGTGCCTACATAGCTATGTACAGCCTCACTCTATGTGACACAAATGCACTTCCTCAACTATAAAAGGAGGGGGATAAGATAAAGAATCTTATCTATACTTCAAGGGTGCGATAAGGATTGCCTTCAGAGGGTGTAATGATGGTTGCCTTCAAAGGTCTCTTTGTACTTCAGGACCTTGTCAACTCTATCTTCTATAAGGGCAAAGGGCAAGTGTTGGTGATAGGACTTGTACACCAATGAAGAGGGGAGTGGTTGAGTAAGCAACTCCATTTAGCTACTGCCTGAAATGGAAAAGAACAACAAATAAGAGGAGGACTGAGTAACTGCTTGGAGAGTTGTCCTAAAGTGCAGAAACAATCAAGTCAATCAAACTGAGTGACATTTCCTCAGTTTAATGCCTGGTATATATATTCATAAGATTTGTGTTTGTACATGTGTGTGCATAGTTCTATATATGTATTTTCTAATGTCATACCATATGAGCATATTATGCCATTGGGCAATAAGTAGAAGAGAGATGTACGTGCATCAAGGGAACTTCAGAACCAATAAGGCAGTGCCTTCTATGATGGAAGAGAAGTAAGTGGAAATTAAATAGTCATATGTCAGGGCCTTTTGATGCCTTGGTGTCTGTTGCACAGAGTGGAGATGGAAAGGGCAGTGCCCCATATAAAAGGAAAGTAGAAACAGGCTAACAGTGCCCAAGGGTGCGACACTTGTTGCAAAGGAATCGTTCTCGTCTAGACCATGTGATCTTCGTCATCATGTGATGAGTCACATGACCTGATTTATATCAGTTGAAAGCGAAAGAAAACATCTAAGTCTTCAAGACTTTATTGGATTTGTAACATTGCCAGGAGTCTGACTGGTAGAGCACTGGCAATGTGAGTGAGATCCAAGTAAGCAAGACTAAAGGACATCTACTGCTAGCCCTGCTACTTATATACATCTTCTGATGAGGCTGTGTATGGCCTCATATAGTAAATACTATATTATACCATTGTGGCTATTGTAACGGCTCGTTACTTTCATACTTCAGACTTAGAAGCGATGGCAAGAACCAGCATAGATGCACAACCCAAACCACTACGCTTTTGACAAGCCACATGCTATCTTATCTTATCTCGGCAATCTCCAAATCTTATTGCACGATTGCAGGTCCTGATCTTATCAGCAACACTTAGAAGAATCCTAGAAGAATAGAAGGGAGATCGCACTATCTCCACCACCAGAAGCAGAGATCTGAGATCTCTATAAGAAGATCCCATCGTGGTTGGATCTTAGATGAAGAAGATCGGATCATAGATTGATTCTAGGACTTAGAAGTGGCACATGAGGTTGCCATGAGGTTAGATAGAAGGCAGAGCCTTCTCTTCCATTTGATGAACATGAGAAGAACACCTGTTCTCTTATCAGAAGGACACTGACGTGGCCACAGGATAGCCACAATGGTATGATACAGTATTTACTATATGAGGCCTTACACTGCCTCATCAGAAGATGTATATATAGTAGGAGGGCTAGTAGTAGAAGCCCTCAGTCTTGTTAACCTTGGATCTCACACCTAACCAGTGTGATCTACCAGCAGGACCCCTGGCAGTAGCTAAGTGGAGTTGCTTACTCAACCACTTCCCTCTTCATTGGTGCACGTATCCCGTCATCAACACTTGCCCTTTGCTCTTATAGAAGATAGGGTTGACAAGGTTCTGAAGTACAAAGAGCAACTCTGAAAGCGATCCTTATTGCACCCTCTGAAGCTACAGATAAGATCCCTATCTTATCTCCTCCTTTGATAGTTGAGGACAATTTTGGTTACAGCTATCCTGTAGCTATGTCAGTGTCCTTCTGATAAGAGAACATGTGTTCTCTGTGACAAAATCAGCCTAGACCCTTGTCTCCTGAATTTCTCACCTGTCACCCACACCTTCACCTTATGTTTGGCTAGATGGCTTATTGCGAGTTCACCAGTTCATTTCTATTTATGCTATCAATGATGTCATGGTCTGGACCACAACACGTTCCTTATCTTTACCTAACTGCTATCTATTGACATCATAGAACACTCTAGTCCACCTCATGTAGTATGCATGCTAGTACATGCTCCCTCCTCATGTAGTGATGTCATATGGTCCATGTTCAGTAGTAGATAGTATTTAATGAAAGCGATCTTATGGATAAAGGCCTCAGCTTTATTCACTTGATCTTTACCTCTGAAGACTAGAAGCATGAGAAGCTCTGAAACGAAAAAGAACAACAGAATGAGCAACTGCTTGGAGAGTTATCCTAAAGCATGGAAACAACCAAGTCAATCGAACTGAGGAGTCTTTCCTCGGTTCGATGCTTGGTATATATATTCATGGGATTATATATGTACATGTTTGTGCATACTACTATAAATGTATTTATTTGAATCGTACCATAAGAGCATAATGTGCCATTGGGCGATAAATTAAAGCATGAGGATGCGTTGTGCATCAAGGGTCTCCAGAACCAGTAAAGGCAGTGCCTTCTGAAATGGAAGAGAAGTGAACGGAGATTAAATACTTGTGTATGTGTGTCTTCTGGTGTCGGTGCCAATTGCACAGGACGGAGATTAAAGGGCAGTGCCCCACATATAAGGAAAGAGGAAACAGGCTAGTGGTGCCTAAGGGTGTAACACTTGTCGCGAAGGATTCAGTCTCTTCTAGATCATGTGATCTTCATCGTCATGTGATGTGTCATGGGGTTAGTCATATGACCTGGCTTTTATCAGTCTGAAGTGCAGAAAAATGTCTAAGTCATCAAGACTTTTATGGATTCGTAACAAGCTCCACCTTTGCCCGGTTCAATACAAACATCAAACTGTGAAACAACGATGTATAGAAGTCCCTTCACCTTTGAAGCAAAGTCCCCCTTCATCCACTAAAGTATCCTCCCTACCTCCACTATGCTCTTCCCCTTCTACTTAGGATATAGAGGCTGACATTCACACTGCAACTAGCAAGTGGTTGCTCTGTTTCATTCTCCTCATGTACATCAAATGGAAGAGAAGGCACCACCTTCTATCTAACCTCATGGCAACCTCATATGCCACTTCTAAGTTCTAGGATCAATCTATGATCCAATCTTCTTCATCTAAGATCCAGCCATGATGGGATCTTCTTCAAGAGATCTCAGATCTCGCTTCTGGTGGTGGAGATAAGACAATCTCCCTTCCTATCCATCAAGGATTCTTCTAAGTGTTGCTGATGAGATCAGGACATGCAATTGTGTGATAAGATGTTGGAGAAAGCTGTGATAAGATAAGATTGTCGAAATCTAATCTTTCTCTTTGTGCACTGTTGCACAGAAGTTATAATGATAGTAATCATTACACTATGCATATATAAACCCAAGGAACTTGGCTAGTAACTGTAATGATCATTATTATTATCACTTTGGTACAATGGCATACTCCTCTGAAGAAAATCAGATATCGACTATCTTATCTTATCATGGCAATCTCCAATATCTTATCACACAATTGCATGTCCTGATCTTATCTGGACACTTAGAAGAATCCTCAATGGATAGAAAGGAGATCACCTTATCTCCACCACTCTGAAATGAGATCTCAGATCTCTAGAAGCAAGATCCCATCATGACTGGATCTTAGATGAAGAAGATCAGATCATAGATTGATCCTAGGACTTAGAAGCAGTACATGAAACAAAAAAGCCAATTAATTACTTTTAGTGGAAAAGAGAAGGGGTTAAGTTTGGGTACTCAATGTGACTTGTAGGTCAACTATCAAGTTGCTTAAACTGAAGAGTTACCCTCGGCCAAACAACTCTTTATATATTGTTCTCATGGAGTTTGTACATGTGTATGTAAATACCTTATTCATAATTCTAGGAATCATACCATATGAAATGTAAAAGAACAACAATGGAGAGAAGACTGAGTAACTGTGACGCGAAGACCTTTCTATCCTTCAAGAGTTGCTTCCTTGAAGAAAGGGGGAGGAACCTTTATCGAAAAGGTGTAGAGGCTTTATTAAGCAGGAGATGGAGGACTGGGTCTGACTGGTAGTGTAATCAACATCGTCCTCAACTATTAAAGGAGGAGATAAGATAGAGATCTTATCTGTAACTTCAGAGGGTGCGATAAGGATCACTTTCAGAGTTGCTCTTTGTTCTTCAGAACCTTGTCAACCCTATCTTCTATAAGGACAAAGGGCAAGTGTTGATGACGGGATACGTGCACCAATGAAGAGGGAAGTGGTTGAGTAAGCAACTCCACTTAGCTACTGCCAGGGGTCCTGCTGGTAGAGCACACTGGTTAGGTGTGAGATCCAAGGTTAACAAGACTGAGGGCTTCTACTGCTAGCACTCCTACTATATATACATCTTCTGATGAGGCAGTGTAAGGCCTCATATAGTAAATACTGTATTGTACCATTGTGGCTATCCTGTGGCCACGTCAGTATCCTTCTGATAAGAGAACAGGTGTTCTTCTCATGTTCATCAAATGGAAGAGAAGGCTCTGCCTTCTATCTAACCTCATGGCAACCTTATGTGCCGCTTCTAAGTCCTAGGATCAATCTATGATCTGATCTTCTTCATCTAAGATCCAACCACGATGGGATCTTCTTATAGAGATCTCAGATCTCTGCTTCTGGTGGTGGAGATAGTGCGATCTCCCTTCTATTCTTCTAGGATTCTTCTAAGTGTTGCTGATAAGATCAGGACCTGCAATTGTGTGATAAGATTCGGAGATTGCTGAGATAAGATAAGATAGCATGTGGCTTGTCAAAAGCGTAGTGGTTTGGGTTGTGCGTCTATGCCGGTTCTTGCCATTGCTTCTAAGTCTGAAGCATGAAAGTAACGAGCCGTTACAGGTAGAGCACAGCCGTAGGCGTGAGATCCAAGTAAGCAAGACTGGGGTTTTACCAGTCGAGCTACCCAGCTATATATATGCAGAGATACATGGCTGTGTCTATCCTAATCGAGCAAGGCCTTATCTAGGCTGTGCGTGAGAAGCGATAAGTACATCAGAATAGTCCATCAGAAAGCATAGCCAAGATAGCAGTAATGAAAAGGGCATGTGTTACATGAGGCATAAGAATGGAAGAGAACGGAGATGAACATGAGAACATAATGTGGCAATGCTGACTGATATGGATAGATGAGATCTGTATCTTAGATCAGATCTTCCTTACATCAGTGAGAGCATGAGAAACAGAGAGAGGAGAAAGCGAAACATTTTAAGTCCTTGCGATCACGCAATGATCTGATAAGATACCACGGATTGCCGAGATAAGATAAGATAAGCTGTCAAAGCTGGAGAGGCTTGGGCTGTGCATTGATGCCAGTTCTTGCCATCGCTTCTAAGTCTGAAGCATGAAAGTAACGAGCCGTTACAGTAACTGCCTTAGAGAGTTGTCCTTTGTACGAGGAAACAACCAAGACAATCAAACTGAGGGACTTTCCCCTGTTTGTTGTCTGGTATATATATTCATAGGTATGTGTGTACATGTTGTGGCATAACTACCATAAGCGTAAATCCTAGAAATCATACCATATGAGTATAATGTACTATTGGGTGATAAGTAGTAGATGAGGATGCCACGTATATCAAGGGTCTTTGGAGTCAATAAAGGCAGTGCCTTCTGAAATGGAAGAGAAGTAAATGGAGATTAAATACTTGTGTGTGTTGTAACTTCTGATGTCGGTGCCAGTTGCACAGGACAGAGATTAAAGGGCAGTGCCCCACATATAAGGAAAGAGGAAATAGGCTAATGGTGCCCAAGGGTGCAACACTTGTTGCGAAGGATTTCGGTCTCTTCTAGATCATGTGATCTTCATCATCATGTGATGTGTCACAGGGTTAGTCATGTGACCTGGTATTTATCAGTCTGAAGTGTAGAAAAATGTCTAAGTCTTCCAGACTTTATTGGATTTGTAACACCATAGAAGTATACTGTGCATGATATCAGAGATATGTAAGAGATAAGAGCATGAGGCATATATATGTTAGAAGCTTCAGAGCTAATTAAAGGCAGTGCCTTCTGATATGGAAGAGAAGTAAATGGAGATGAAAAGAATGTATGTAAGGGTACTTCTGATGTTTGGTGCCAGTTGTACAGGACAGGGATTAAAGGACAGTGCCCTATATATAAGGAAGATGGGAATGGGCTAATGGTGCCCAAAGGTGTGACACTTGTTGTGAAGGATCCAAGACTCATCTAGATCATGTGACCTTACATTATCATGTGATGAGTCACATTGTTAGTCATGTGACTTGGGTTATGTTAGTTGAAAGTGTAAATGCTTCTAAGTTCAGATGTGAACTTTTGGATTCGTAACAGTATATGAGATTGCCATGAAGTAAGATAGAAGACAGTGTCATCTCTTCTATTTGATGAACATTTAAAGAACACATGTTCCCTTATCAGAAGGACATTAACATGGCCTTTGGATAGCCACAGTCATATGATACAAGTATTTACCATATGAGACCATACACAGCCTCATCAGAAGATGTATATAAGTAGCAGGTCCAGCAGTAGAAGCCCTTAGTCTTGCTTACTTGGATCTTATGGTCTACAGCCTCTATTGTCCAGTCAGACTCCTGGTAGTAGCTAAGTAGAGTTGCTTACCCAACCACTCCCTCTTCATCAGCATACAAGTCCTGTTGCCACCACTTGCCCTTTGCCCTATAAGAGGTCACCAGGGTTAACAAGGTATATGAAGTATGAAGAGACCTCTAAAGACAACCATTATTGCAATCTTTGAAGGTGATTGAAACAGAACAACCAACTCGCTTAGTTGTACATGTTGAACATCAGCCTCTATATCCTAAAGAGAAAGGGGAGTGTATAGTGGAGTGGAGAGAGAGAGAATGGGTGCTTCAATGAGGAAGATGTACTTTGCTTCAAGGGTGATGAAATGGAACAACCAACTTGCTTAGTTGTAATATGAATGTCAGTCTCTATATCCTAAAGAGAGAAGAGGAACATATTGGAGAGGAGTGGAGAGGATGGGTGTTTTGATGAGGAAGATGTACTTTGCTTCAAAGGTGAAGGACTTTGTTGTATCATGGTTAATGTTCTTATCGAACCAGGCAAAGGTGGAGCTTCAGATGCTTCAGAGTGGTTGTCATAAAGATCAAGTTAACAAAGCTGAGGAGCTTTACTGACTGGATCGCTTCCATTAAATACTACCTACTACAGGGCATGGACTATATGACATCACTACATGAGGGAGGGGTGTGTACTACTATACATACTACATGAGGCAGACTAGAGTGTTCTTGTTACGAATCCATAAAAGTCTTGATGACTTAGACGTTTCCTTTCGCCTTCGGCTGATATAAGCCAGGTCACGTGACTAACCTCGTGACACATCACATGACGATGAAGATCACCTGATCTAGACGAAACCCGAATCCCTTGCGACAAGTGTCGCACCCTTGGG
>JBBPTS010000601.1:0-13335 GCA_038094235.1 Fistulinella staudtii
ACTAGAAAACCCCTATAAAACCCTTTTCGTACGCGCTGTCACTTTCACATCCCTCCCAACCACCCAATAAGGTCTTCGATGGAACTTGAAGACCATGAGAAGGGGATGGTGTTACGAATCCAATAAAAGTCTTGAGGACTTAGACGTTTCTCCAGCTTTCCGCTGATATAAGCAAGGTCACGTGACTAACCTCGTGACTCATCACATGATGATACAGGATCACATGATCCAGAAGAAACCGAATCCTTTGCGACAAGTGTCGCACCCTTGGGCACCATTAGCCCGTTCCCCTCCTTCCTTATACGCGGGGCACTGCCCTTTTCATTTCCGTCGGTGCAACTGGCACCGACATCACACATAACAACTTACACGAGTATTTAATCTCCGTCTCTTCTCTTCCATTTCAGAAGGCACTGCCTTATTGGCTCCGAAGACCTTTGATGCACGACGCATCCTCATGTTTACTTATCGCCCAATGGCCAATTATGCTCTTATGGTACGATTCCGCTAAATACATTTATGGTAGCTATGACACACATGTACAAATACAACCCTATGAATATATATACGGGACACCAACTGGGACAACGGTCCTCAGTTTGGTTGTCTTGGAGTTTTCCCTTAATCAGGACAGACTTGCAAGGCCGCTACTCAGTTTCCCCTCTTCCCCGGTAGACTTCGACAGTCACCACCACTTGCCCTTTGCTCTGGTCCTTAAGTGGATAGGAGTTCATAAGGTGTTTGTTCTGTTTTCGTTTCAACTGGAGCGAATGGCTGCCCATTGCTCAATTCTCCTATAACTCAAAGAAGCAGGCTTCTTCACAGAAAACCCCTTTCAAAGTCACAAGGACTTACCCACCACAGATGGGAATAGAGCCCGGAACTTCTAAAGCCCCAGTGGCAGACAACCTAGCTCACAAGATTGAGCAAACTCTTGTGGAAATGTCCGCCAATTTAGAAAAAGCTCAGGAAGCAATGAAAAAACAAGCCAACAAGCACCCATCTGATGCCCCAGAATACAAACTAGGTGATCAGGTGTTGCTTGCAACGGATAATCTCCACTTGATGTGGGAATCACGGAACCTCAGTTTGATTGTCTTGGTTGTTTCCATACTTTATGACAACTCTCTAAGACAGTTACTCAGTTCTCTCTTCATTTGTTGTTCTTTTCCATTTCAAGATCTTCTTCTAGAAATCTCAGATCTCTCTTCTGGTGGTGGAGATAAGACGATCTCCCTTCTATCCTTTGAGGATTGTTCTAAGTGTCACTGATAAGATCAGGATATGTAATCATGCGATAAGATTTGGAGATTACCGAGATAAGATAAGATAAGATTGTCGAAATCTAATCTTTCTCTTCATGCGCCATTGTGTGGAAGTGATAACGATAGTGATCATTACAACAAGAAGAGAGATCTGAGATCTCTAGAAGAAGATTCCATTATGGTTGGATCTTAGATGAAGAAGATCAGATCATAGATTGATCCTAGGACTTAGAAGTGGCACATGAGGTTGCCATGAGGTTAGATAGAAGGCAGAGCCTTCTCTTCCATTTGACAGACATGAGGAGAACACATGTTCCCTTATCAGAAGGACAATGATGTGGCCACAAGATAGCCACAATAGTATGATGTAGTATTTACCATATGAGGCCATACACTGCCTCATCAGAAGATGTATATAAGTAGCAGGGCTAGCAGTAGAAGCCCTTAGTCTTGCTTACTTGAATCTTATAGTCTATGGCCTCTATTGTCCAGTCAGACTCCTGGAAGTAGCTAAGTGGAGTTGTTTACTCAACCACTCCCCTCTTCATCGGTGAACAAGTCCTGTCACTACCACTTACCCTTTGCCTGTTACGAACTCAATAAAGTCTTGATGACTTAGACGTTTCTCTTCCCTTCCGACTGATATAAGCCAGGTCACGTGACTAACCTCGTGACGCATCACATGACGATGAGTATCACATGATCCAGACGAAACCCGAATCCTTTGCGACAAGTGTCACACCCTTGGGCACCACTAGCCCATTTCCACTTTCCTTATACATGGGGCACTGCCCTTTAATATCCGTCCTGTGCAATTGGCACCGACATCAGAAGTCACAACCCACACGAGTATCTAATCTCCGTTCGCTTCTCTTCCATTCCAGAAGGCACTGCCTTTATAGGTTCCGAAGACCCTTGATGCATGACGCATCCACATGTTATGGTTATCGCCCAATGGCAAATTATGCTCTTATGGTACGATTCTTAGAATTACGCTTATAGTAGTTATGCCACACATGTACAAATACAACCCATGAATATATAAGCTGGGTTGCTCTGCTGAGGACGATTCCTCAGTTAGAGTAACTTGGCAGTTCCGACTTAAAAGGTCAACTCTGAGCCCTCTACTCAGTTCTTCCCTCTTAAAGTCACTAGTTGGCTTTTTCGTTTCACTTTACTCTAACTACCCACTTCACCGTCGATAAGAACATCTTCGCTGAAGGCCCCCCCCCCAGAAGACGCTGCAACAATAGGACGATTAAAGAAGTAACATCCACCAGAAGTTCCGTACCTCGCATACGCTAACAGGACTAGTGCCATCCTCGCACTTCTCCATCTCCTCTACCCCTCCCACAGACCTTTTCGCCAACCAACCGGCACCACTCGACCCGGAGGTAGTAGCCTCCCATCAGAAGTTCAACAAAGAGGCAGGCCTCTTTATTCAAAGCATAACTGACCTCATCGAGCAAGCCGACCGCAGGCAACGCTCCAACCGACTTGCCCCCAGCTTCTACGAGGAGCTCCAAGGACCCTACCTCTTGCTCGAGATCGAGTACCTGGTAGAGAAGGCAGAAGAGAACGGATTGGATCTTTGTGGTACTGCGGAGAGACTCGATACGTACAGTGGGGATCGCATTGCCTTTCTGAACGGGTTGAGAGAAGGGAGATTGGTAGGACCCTTAGGAGAGAAAAGAGATGTATCGGAGATCGGAGTACAGACAGAGGAAGGCCCGAGAAAGAAGTGGGTAAAAAGGAACTACCCATATATGACCAAAGCGAGAGCAGACCCTCGCTCACCCCTCTGCCCCTCACATTTATTAAAGAAGGCCAAGAAGTAAGGCCTTGGGTCAGTAGGAGACCGAAAGAAGTCCCTCGCGTATCTGTGCAGCGATAGCAACCCCCCCCCCAATAAATCTTTTTTTTCTGCTACCATGTCATATGAAGAACAGCTTGAGGAGCTAAGAAACCAGATGCAAGCAATGTACACTCAGGTGTCCAGGCAGGCACAAGAGATACAATCGTTAACAGAGCAGAGGAACCAAGCCCTCGCTCTAGCATCCACACAAGGATGGGGAGCATCCTCCTCATCAGGAAGCAGAATAGAAGCCTTTAAGGACCCTGGAGAATACAACAGGTCAAAAGCGAAGTTTGACGAGTGGTGGATCAAGATGAGATCTTGGCTCTGCTCAAACCCATTCTTCCTGACAAGAGCCAAGTATAATGACGGCACAGATAAGATAGATCCAATCACGGGAGAACAAGAATACGACATCAAGCTTGTAGAAGGAATGAGAGTGGTCCTCTCTCGCCTAAAAGGACAGAAAGGTGGACCATGGGCGCAATCAGAGTTGGAAAAACTCCTCCAAGGACGAACATCATTCAAAAGATAGGACGACTTCGAAACCGAGTTCAAAGGCTTGATGAAACCAATGCTTCACCATGACTGGGCCATGGTGAACATCACGAAACTCCGCCAAGGAAAAGACGACATCGACACGTTCCTGGCAAAGTGGCAGGCCGCCAATAACCGTGCCAACCTGTCAGATGAACACGGAGTAGTCCTCCTCAAGCAGGCGGTAAATGACGACATCCGCCAAGAACTCTTTAGAACCGACATGCGCTCCCTATACATCTCTACTACCCTTACCCAGATAAGAAAGATCGGGAAGGCATTCGAAGCGTACAAGATGTACACCGGACAAAACATGAGAAAAACATTTCCCCACCCCTACCAACAACGAAATGCGGCCGCTACCTCTTCCCCCACTGTAACCAAAGGAGTGTGCTTTAATTGTGGACAGACAGGGCATCTGTTAAAAGATTGCCCAAAACCGAAAATTTTCTGCCCTGAATGCAAATGGCTAGGGGGGAAACATAAGAAAGAGTGCCGGAAAGGCAACCAAAATGCCAGGGGTGCAAAGACGTCACAAGCCCCTGAAAGGAAAAGCGCTCCAAGACAGGAAGGAGCAACAACATGGGAAGTTGCCAATGAAAACCCGTAGGTGTCAGACCCCTGGAATGAAATAAAAGGGAAGACGTTTGACCAAATGCAGGAGTACTTTGTATGGAGGGCTTTCCAACAAAAGGGAAAAGGGAAGGCGAATTGAAACCGGAAAAACAATTTGCCAATAATAAGTATTCTTCCTTGGAAATAACGGACACATACGATACACAGTCAGAGGCGTCTCTTGATGAGCGTGGTGCAGACCAGAAATGCACGCTTGATTCCTCTTGCAATACCAAGGAAGAAACAACACCCTTTCCGGAAGAACTTTTTACCAGATCGGCCAGGGTCAAAAATGAGATAGCCCTGAAAATACACATATCCCCCGATCAGAAGAACCGTGACTGGAGCACGGTAGAAGCACTCCTAGATAGCGGAGCCAACATAACCTTCATCGATAAAACATGGGCAGAGAAGCACCACATCCCCATGAGGAAGTTGCGTCACCCTATCTCCGTCATCAATGTAGATGGCACTCATAACTCCACCAGACGGATCACACACACAGCCCAAATCCAAATCGAGTACCAAGGACACTGAGAAAGGATATGAAACGAAAAAGCCACTAAGGGACTTTTGTAAGGAAGGGTCGAGTAAAGGGCTCAGGGGCTTTAGGGTCTGCACCGCCAAGCTACTTTGACTGAGGAGTCGTCCTCAGCAAAGTGGCCTGGTTTATATATTCATAGTATTGTGTGTACATGTTGTGGCATAACTACTTAAAACGTATTTTTGGAGAATCGTACCATAGGAGCATAATTTGCCATTGGGCGATAAGTAAACATGGGGATACGTTATGCATCAAGGGTCTTCGGAACCTATAAAGGCAGTGCCTTCTGGAATGGAAGAGAGATAGACGGAGATTAAATACTCATGTGGGTCGTGACTTCTGATGTTGGTGCCAGTTGCACAGGACGGATATTAAAGGGCAGTGCCCTACGTATAAGGAAGGTGGAAATGGGCTAGTGGTGCCCAAGGGTGTGACACTTGTTGCGAAGGATTTGGGTCTCGTCTAGATCATGTGATCTTCATCATCATGTGATGTGTCATGAGGTTAGTCACGTGACCTGGCTTATATCAGTTGGAAGTGAAGAAAAACATCTAAGTCATCAAGACTTTATTGAGTTCGTAACAGGATAGAGGCAGAAGTCACAGACATCGCCACATTCCCCCTTGTAATAGGGTTCAACTGACTGAAGAAGCATAACCTGAAGATCAACTGGAGATCCGGAGAACTAAAGTTTACATGCTGCCCTCGCTCCTGCCACATGCTGCAAGATAGAAGCGAATTCCTAGTCGCATGTGATAAAGAAGAACAAGATAACACCTGGGCGGCATATCATATTCAGGCTGCGATAGAAAACCCGAAAGAAGAAAAGAAGCAACCCACACAACTGGTGCCTGCCTGCTTCCATCAATGGCTAAAGGTGTTCAAGGAAAAAGACTCCGAAAGAATGCCACTAAGAAAACCCTGGGATCACGCTATCGATCTCAAAGAAACCTTCACCCCAAAGAAAGGCAAGCTGATCTCTTTGGGACCAAAAGAACAAGAAGAAGTCTTGGCGTTTATAGACGAACAATTATAGAAGGGGTACATTCGCCCTTCCAAATCCCCCCAAACCTCGCCAGTCTTCTTTGTCCCAAAGAAGGATGGATGAAAACGAATGGTACAGGACTACTGTTACCTAAACGAACATACGGTTCGAAATAACTATCTGCTGCCCCTCATTTCTCAGCTGGTAGATAAGCTCAAAGGAGCAAAGAAGTTTACGAAGATCGACCTCAGATGGGGTTACAATAATGTTCGCATCAAGGAAGGAGATGAATGGAAAGCCGCATTCGTTTGTTTCAGACGGGCCTTCGAACCCTTAGTCATGTACTTCAGGTTGTGCAATTCACCCTCCACCTTCCAGGCCATGATGAACAAAATCTTCGTAGATTTGGAAGACGTTGTGGTCATCTATATTGACGATCTCCTCATATTCACGAAAACAGATTCCCAGGAGGAACATGACTGCATTGTGAGAGAAGTTCTGAAGAGGTTAGAAGAAAATGACCTCTTTGCAAAACCAGAAAAATGCACATTCTCCGTGGAAGAAGTGGAATTCCTCAGAATGACGGTGGGAAAAGATGGGATCAAGATGGATGACGAGAAGGTAGATGCCATATGGGCGTGGCTGAAACCCAGGAACCTCCATGACACACGAAGCTTCCTAGGGCTAGCCAATTTCTACCACCGTTTCATCAAAGATTATGCATCCATCGCGAAACCCCTGACCCGTCTTACTAAAAAAGACCTGCCCTTTCAGTGGCAGTCAGAAGAACAAACCGCCTTTGAAAGGCTCAAAGAAGTGTTCTCCACAGCCCCCATCTTAGCATTTCCAGATGACGAGACAGAGTATAGATTACAGATGGACGCATCGGATTTTGCCACAGGGGCAATCCTGGAAACGAAAAAGGAAGATCGCTGGCATCCGGTAGCCTTCTTCTCTCACACCCTTAATGACACCGAAAGAAACTATCCGGTGTTCGACAAAGAAATGCTTAGTGTCATCAGGGCATTAGAGAAATGGCGCCATTACCTAGAAGGAGCACGCTTCCAGTTCGAGATCTGGAATGACCACACAAATCTCTAGTGGTTCATGCAAAAACAAGATCTCAACAGACGTCAGGCTCGATGGAGCCAGTATTTATCCAGATTCAACTATGTCTAGGTTCACAAACCAGGCACGGCAATGGCCGCAGCAGATGCACTCTCTAGAAGAAGTGATCATGCAGAAGGAGTTGAAAACGATAACAAAGGAATTCAACTCATAACCCTGGATAAGATCTGTTTGACACGCATCAAAGATGATGGGGACAGAATCCTAGACCAGATCTGATCGGAAACCCTACAACTTCAGGAATCGGAGGTCAACTCAATAGAAAACCAGGGAGCAGAGCTCTCAGATGACGGTGTTTTTAGGAAAGAAGGCAAAGTCTTCACACCGGAAAAGGTCCGAATGACAGTAATGACCGCTCACCACGATACGCCAGTGGCAGGACATCCAGGAGTGAAAAAGACAATGAGCCTGATCCAGGCACACTACTATTGGTCAGGAATGACCAAAGACGTAAAAGAATATGTGGCCCGGTGCCATACATGCCAAAAAATGAAAACAGGAAACACGGCCCCAGCCAGCAAGCTACAACCACTGGAACTACCAAACATGCCATGGGAAGACATCTCCGCTGACTTTCTCACAGACTTACCCATCTCCCAAGGCTATGACTCGGTTCTTGCCGTTATGGATCAATTTTCTAAAGAAGTAGAATTCATCCCCTGCCACAAAACCATTAGCGCGTTTGAAATGGCTAAGCTCTATCTAGAGCGAGTTTGGACGAACCACGGACTTCCCCGAAGCATCGTGTCAGATCGCGGTCTTCAATTTGCCGCACAAGTCATGAAGGATCTATGCACACGCTTAGCAATAAAACCCTGCCTATCAACGGCATCACATCCGCAAATGGACGGACAGATGGAGCGAATCATCAGGGACCTACAGCAATACCTTCGGTTGTTCATCTGCAATCATCAGAACGACTGGAGCGAATGGCTGCCCATCGCTCAATTCTTCTATAACTCGAAGAAGCAAGCTTCTTCTCAGAAAACCCCTTTTGAAGTCACACGGACCTACCCACCACAGATGGGAATAGAACCTGAAACAAAAAGCCACTCAATGACTTTTAAGAGGAGAGGACTGAGTAGAGGGCTCAGAGCTGACTTTAAGTCGAAACTGCCAAGTTACTCTAACTGAGGAATCGTCCTCAGCAGAGCACCCTGGTTTTTATATTCATAGGTTTGTGTGTACATGTGTGGCATAACTACCATAAGCGTAATTCTAAGAATCATACCATATGAGCATAGTGTGCCATTGGGCAATAAGTAAACATGAGGATGCCGTGCGCATCAATGTCTTCGGAACCAATAAAGGCAGTGCCTTCTGTAATGGAAGGGAAGCGAGACGGAGATTAAATACTCATGTAAGCTGTTATGTCTGATGCTGGTGCCAGTTGCACAGGGCAGAGATGAAAAGGGCAGTGCCCCATGTATATGGTAAGTAGGAACAGGCTAGTGGTACCCAAGGGTGTGACACTTGTCGCGGAGGGTTCAGTTCTCGTCTGGATCATGTGATCCTCATCATCATGTGATGTGTCATGGGGTTAGTCACGTGACCTGGCTTATATCAAAGGAAAGCGAAGAAAAATGTCTAAGTCATGAAGACTTTATTGGATTCGTAATGTTACGAATCCATAAAAGTCCTAGTGACTTAGACGTTTTCTTTTACTCTTGACTGATATAAGCCAAGTCACGTGACTAACCTTGTGACACATCACATGACGATGAAGATCACATGATCTAGAAGACACCAAATCCTTCACGACAAGTGTCGCACCCTTGGGCACCATTAGCCCGTTTCCACTTTCCTTATATGAGGGGCACTGCCCTTTCATCTCCGCCCTGTGCAACTGGCACTGGCATCAGACGTAATGATACACACGAGTATTTAATTTCCGTCTACTTCTCTTCCATTGCAGAAGGCACTGCCTTTATAGGTTCCGAAGCCCCTTGATGCACGTTGCATCCTCATGTTTTACTTATCATCAATGGCACATTATGCTCTTATGGTACGATTCCCTAGAAATACGTTTATGGTAGCTATGCCACAACATGTACATACAACCCTATGAATATATAAACCAAGCCACTTTGCTGAGGACGACTCCTCACTCAAAGTAGCTTGGCGGTGCAGACTCTAAAGCCCCTGAGCCCTTTACTCAGTTCTCCTCTCACAAAGTCCCTTAGTGGCTTTTTCGTTTCACGTAACAGAACCCGGTACTTCCAAAGCCCCAGCGGCAGACGACCTAGCTCAGAAAATCGAGCAAACCCTTGCAGAAATGACTGCTAACCTAGAAAAGGCCCAAGAGGCAATGAAAAAACAAGCCGACAAGCATCGATCTGACACCCCTGAGTACAAACTCGGCGATCAGGTGTTGCTTGCAACGGACAATCTCCGCTTGACGCGGGAATCACGGAAGCTCTCTGAGAAGTGGCTAGGCCCCTTCCAGATCACCCAGATCATTGGCCGGAATGCTGTTAAACTACTCCTTCCTTCCCACATAAAAATCCACCCCATGGTAAATGTATCGCGGATTAAACCCTATAAGGAATGCCTTGACGGCCAACCTGTGCAGAACCCAGGTCCAGTTCTAGTAACCAAGGATCGGGATGAAGAATATGAAGTCGATTTCATCGTTGACGCATGCAAACGACGGAACAGATGGGAATATCTGGTGCATTGGCACGGATACTTGGAAGAAGACCACACCTGGGAACCTGAGAAGAATCTCACCCACGCCAAAGAGGCAATAGCGGAATTCCATGAAAAGAACCCCAAGCTCCACCTACGCGAGTCATTCTATGAAAACTTCGGCTTAGAAAACCCCTACAAAACTCTTTTCGTATGTGCCGTCACTTTCACATCCCACCTAACCACCCATTAGGGTCTTCAATGGAACTTGAAGACCATGAGAAGGGGATGGTGTTACGAACTCAATAAAGTCTTGATGACTTAGACGTTTCTCTTCCCTTCTGACTGACATAAGCCAGGTCACATGACTAACCTCGTGACGCATCACATGACGATGAGGATCACATGATCCAGACGAAACCCGAATCCTTTGCAACAAGTGTCACACCCTTGGGCACCACTAGCCCGTTTCCACTTTCCTTATACGTGGGGCACTGCCCTTTAATATCCGTCCTGTGCAATTGGCACCGACATCAGAAGTCACAACCCACACGAGTATCTAATCTCCGTTCGCTTCTCTTCCATTCCAGAAGGCACTGCCTTTATAGGTTCCGAAGACCCTTGATGCACGACGCATCCACATGTTATGGTTATCGCCCAATGGCAAATTATGCTCTTATGGTACGATTCTTAGAATTACGCTTATGGTAGTTATGCCACACATATACAAATACAACCCATGAATATATAAGCTGGGTTGCTCTGCTGAGGACGATTCCTCAGTTAGAGTAACTTGGCAGTTCCAACTTAAAAGGTCAACTCTGAGCCCTCTACTCAGTTCTTCCCTCTTAAAGTCACTAGTTGGCTTTTTTGTTTCATTGCCCTCATAGAAGATAGGGTTGATAAGGTTCTGAAGTGCAAAGAGTGACTCTGAAGGTAACCATTGTTGCACCCTCTGAAGATGGTCCCCACTGCATCTCTGAAGTTATAGATAAGATCCTTATCTTATCTTCCTCCTTTGATAGTTGAGGAAGTTCATGTAATGGCTCATTACTTTCACGCTTCAGACTTAGAAGCGATGGCAAGGACCAGCATAGATGCAACACTGTGCTCATTATGATTTCCTTTATCTTTAATCCCTATTGATGATCTTATCTTATCTCGGCATTCTCCGCTATCTTATCTGATATTGCACGATTGTGGGATTGATCTTATCTAAAGGGACTTAGAAGTTTTCTCTCCTCTTTCTCCTTTCTCACACACTTGCTGACATGTGACAGATCTGATCTAAGATACAGATCCCATCTAAACCACATTGGTCAGCACTGCCCCATTATGTTCTCACAATTATTTCCGCTTCTTCCATTCTATGACTCATGCTACATATGCTTTATTAATCTCTGCCTTCTCTTATCTCAGCTATGCTTTTCTGATAGAACATTCTGATGTACCTTATCACTTCTCACACACAGCCCAGATAAGCAGTGCCTCGATTAGGGTAGTTACACAGCCATGTACAGCCATGACCTATACATATATAAACCCAAGGAACTCGGCTGGTAACCCCAGTCTTGTTCACTTGGAACTTTCGCCTAACAAGCGGATATAGCTCACTCAGTCCATCCCCTCACTCACTATATAAGGGAGAGCCCTCACATGGTGTACCCCAGTCCCCTCTATCTCTCCCTTGCTCCACATTAAGGTTCCTTGCACTCAGAAGATAATAGTGTTAGGTTCGCTTCACATGGGATGGAGATGAAAAGGGCAGTACCCCATGTATAAGGAAAGAGTGAACAGGCTGAAACGAAAAGCCAACCAGTGACTTTCGAAGTGGAAGAGAGAGGGTCGAGTAGAGGACTCAGAGTTGACTTTAAGTCGGTACTGCCAAGTTACTTTAACTGAGGAATCGTCCTCAGCAGAGCAGCCTGGTTTATATATTCAAGGGCATATGTATGTACATGTTTGTATATAATACCATAAACATATTTCTAAGAATCATACCATGTTGAGCATAATGTGCCATTGGGCAATAAGTAAGGCATGAGGATGCATCGTGCATCAAGGGTTCTTCGGAGCCAATAAGGCAGTGCCTTCTGTAATGGAAGAGAAGTAGAACGGAGATTAAATAGTCGTGTAAGTCATTACGTCTGATGTCGGTGCCAGTTTGCACAGTACAGAAATGAAAGGGCAGTGCCCTACATATAAGGAAAGTGGAAACAGGCTAATGGTGCCCAAGGGGTGTGACACTTGTTGCGAGGGATCATTCTTGTCTAGATCATGTGATCTGTCATGTGATGAGTCACGGGGTTAGTCACGTGACCTGGCTTATATCATTTCAAGAGGAAAAATATCTAAGTCATCAAGACTTTGTTGGATTCGTAACATCATCCCCTTCTTATGGTCTTCAAGTTCCAACGAAGACCCTAATGGGTGGCTGGGTGGGATGTGAAAGTGACGGCGCATATGAAGAGGGTTTTGTAAGGGTTTTCTAGGCCGAAGTTTTCATAAAATGACTCGCGTAGGTGGGGTTTGGGGTTCTTCTCATGGAATTCCGCTATCGCCTCTTTGGCGTGGGTGAGGTTCGTCTCAGGTTCCCAAGTGTGGTCTTCTTCCAAGTACCCATGCCAATGCACTAGGTATTCCCATCTGTTCCGTCATTTTCGAGCATCAACAATAAAATGGACTTCATATTCTTCATCCCGGTCCTCGGTTACTAGAACTGGACCTGGGTTCTGGACAGGTTGGCCGTCAAGGCATTCCTTGTAGAGTTTAATCTGTGATACGTTTACCACTGGATGTATTTTTATCTGAGAGAGAAGGAGTAGTTTAACGGCATTCCAGCCGATAATCTGTATTATCTGGAAGGGTCCTAGCCACTTTTCAGACAATTTTCATGATTCCCGTGTCAAGCGGAGGTTGTCCATTGCAAGCAGCACCTGATCGCTGAGTTTGTATTCAGGGGCATCAGATTGATGCTTGTTGGCTTGTTTTTTCATTGCCTCTTGGGCCTTTTCTAAGTTTGCAGATGTTTCTGCGAGGGTTTGCTCAATCTTGTGAGCCAGTTCATCTGCCACTGGGGCTTTAGAAGTTCCGGGTTCTATCCCCATCCTGGGTGGGTAAGTCCACGTGACTTCGAAAGGGGTGTTCTGGGAAGAAGCTTGCTTCTTTGAGTTATATGAGAATTGCGTGATGGGCAGCCATTCACTCTGTTACAAATCCATAAAAGTCCCAGAGACTTAGACGTTTTCTTTCGCGTTCAAATGACATAAGCCAGGTCATGTGACTAACCCCATGATACATCACATGACAATGAAGATCACCTGATCTAGACGAGACCAAATCCTTCACGACAAGTGTCACACCCTTGGGCACCATTAGCCCGTTTCCCTCCTTCCTTATACGTGGGGCACTGCCTGAAGCAAACCTAACACTGATGACTTCTGTGTGCGAGGAACCTTGACGTGGATCAAGAGTAAGGACGCACGGCGTCAAGAGGGAAGCTGTCCTTTGTTATCCAGGGACTCTGACTGGGACTGAGTGAGTCCACTAATCTTTACGATCACTGTATTAGGTGAAAGTATCGAAGTGAACAAGACTGAAGCTTCCGTAGCTCAGTCTCTACTTCTTATATACAGTGAGTGGGAGGCTGTGTTCCGTCCTTATAAGTAAATACTTCTATCGTACGACTGTGGTTATCCAGAGGCCGCGTCAGTGTCCTTCTGATAAGAGAACATGTGTTCTCCTCATGTTCATCAAATGGAAGAGAAGGCCTTGCCTT
>JBBPTS010000603.1:0-13315 GCA_038094235.1 Fistulinella staudtii
TGTACCCTGTGAATGGAATCACATGACTTAGGGGGTGATTTTGTAGCCAATAGTATGTACTATTTATGTCTCCACCAAGGCTAAGCATGATTCCCACAATGTTTGGCAGTGCGCTCTGCACACTGCTATTAGGGTAAACATTGAAAGGGTTTTTGAGGTCACTGTAAGTCTGAAGCATGGAAATAGTGAGCTGTTACAAAGGCAAGGTACAGCGACAGGACGGATAAGTTAAATCCGATCACTGGCGAACAAGAATATGACATCAAACTCGTCAAAGGCATAAGGGCGGTGTTGTCATGCCTAAAGGGGCAAAAAGGAGGACCCTAGGCACAATCGGAGTTGGAAAAACTCCTACAAGGAAGAACCACATTCAAATACTGGGAAGAATTTGAAACAGAGTTCGAGGGGCTAATGAAGCCAATGTTGCACCGCGACTGGGCAATGGTGAATATCACCAAACTAAAACAAGGGAAGGACGACATCGACATCTTCCTTACCAAGTGGCAAGCAGCCAACAATAGGGCTAATCTAAGCAACGAACATGGTGTCCTCCTCCTCGAACAGGCCATGTCTGACGAAATCAGACAAGAACTCTTCTGAACAAACCAACGGAGTCTCTTCATCTCCACAACCTTGACCAACATATGAAAGATTGGCAAGGCCTATGAAGTATACCGCATGTACACGGGGCAGAATATACGAAATGCCCAACCACCCTTCACAGCCCAACAGGCCACCACTGAAAAGACCATGTCCAAAGGGGCATGCTTCAACTGCGGACAGACAGGGCATCTTTTGAAAGATTGCCCAAAACCAAAAATCTCTTGCCCTGAATGCAAATGGCTCGGAGGCCAGCACAAGAAGGAATGCCAGAAAGGCAACAAAAACGCCAGGGGTGCGAAGATGTCAAAAGCCCCTGAAGGAAGATCTGCTCCAAAAGAAGAAGGAGCAACGACGTGGGAAGTTGCGGACGAAAACCTGCAGGTCACCGACCCCTAGTACGAAATAAAGGGGAAAACCTTCGACCAAATGCAGGAGTACTTCGTATGCAGGGCTTTCTAGCAGAAGGGGAAAGAGAGGGTGAACTGAAACCGGAAAAATGGTTCACCAACAATAAGTATTCTTCCTTGGACTGTACGGATATAGTCGATACATAGTCAGAGGCATCTCTAGATGAGTGCGGTGCAGACCAGAAATGCATGCTTGATTCCTCTTTCACAAACAAGGAAGAATCAACACCCTTTCCGGAAGAACTCTTCACCAGGACAGCAAGCACAAAAAGCAAGATAGCCCTGAAGATCCAAATCTCACCTGACCAGAAGAACTGTGACTGGAGCACAGTAGAAGCACTATTGGACAGTGGCACAAACGTAACACTCATTGACAAAACATAGGCAGAAAAACACTGCATCCCCATGAGAAAGCTATGCCACCCCATATCTGTCATCAACATCGATGGCACCCATAACTCCATAGGATGAATCACTCATTCAGCCCAGATCCAAATTGAGTATCAGGGACACCGAGAAAGGATAGAGGCAGAAGTAACAGATATTGCCACATTCCCCTTAGTTATAGGGTTCAACTGGCTGAAGAAGCACAATCTGGAGATCGACTGGAGATCCGGAGCACTGAAGTTCACCCACTGCCCACGATCCTGCCACATGCTTCAGGACCAAAGTGAGTTCCTAGCAATGTGTGACAAAGAAGAACAGGTGAACGCTTGGTCAGCGTACCACATTTGGGCTGCTATAGAAAAGCCGAAAGAAGAAAAGAAACAGCCAGCACAACTGGTGCCATCATGCTTCTACAAATGGCTAAAGGTGTTTGAGGAAAAAGATTCCAAAATAATGCCAATTAGAAAACCCTGGGATCACGCCATCAATCTCAAAGAAACATTCACCCCCAAGAAAGGGAAATTGATCCCTTTGGGACCAAAGGAGCAAGAAGAAGTCCTGGCATTCATAGACGAACAATTACGTAAAGGGTATATCTGCCCTTCTAAATCCCCACAAACCTCGCCAGTCTTCTTTGTCCCAAAGAAGGATGGACGAAAACAAATGGTACAGGACTACCGATATCTAAACAAACACACTGTTCGTAACAACTACCCCCTTCCACTCATTTCACAACTTGTAGATAAGCTCAAAGGGGCAAGAAAATTTACAAAGATCGACCTAAGATGGGGTTACAACAATGTTCACATCAAAGAAGGCAACGAATGGAAGGCCGCTTTTGTTTGCTTCAGAGGAGCATATGAGCCTTTGGTCATGTATTTTGGCCTCTGCAACTCCCCTTCCACCTTCCAAGCAATGATGAACGAGATCTTTACAGATCTAGAAGACGTGGTGGTTGTCTATATCAACGATCTCCTTATATTCACAAAAATAGACTCCCAGGAGGAACACGACCAAATTGTGAAAGAAGTCCTAAAAAGGCTAGAAGAAAATGATCTCTTCACGAAGTCAGAAAAATGCATGTTCTCCATGGAAGAAGTAGAATTCCTCGGGATGACAGTGGAAAAGGATGGGATTAAAATGGACAACGAAAAGGTAGAAGCAATCCAAGCATGGCCAAAACCAAGGAACCTCCATGATGTATGAAGCTTCCTCAGGTTAGCCAACTTCTACCACCAATTCATTAAAGACTACGCATCCATCGCAAAACCCCTAACCCACCTTACGAAAAAGGACCTGCCCTTCCAGTGGCAGTCAGAAGAACAAGAAGCTTTTGAAAAGCTTCAAGAAGCGTTTTCCACAGCTCCAATCCTGGCATTCCCAGATGACAAAACCGAGTATCGATTACAGACGGATACGTCGGATTTTTCCACAAGAGCAATCCTGGAAATGAAAAAGGAAGATCGATGGCACCCTGTAGCCTTCTTCTCCCATACCCTTAACGACACTGAAAGGAACTATCCGGTGTTTGACAAAGAGATGCTTATTGTCATAAGGGCACTCAAGAAGTGGCGCCACTACCTAGAAGAGGTGTGATTCCAGTTCGAGATCTGGAATGACCATGCAAATCTCCAGTGGTTCATGTAGAAGCAGGATCTCAACAGAAGACAAGCTCGATGGAGCCAATATTTATCCCGATTTGACTACGTCTGGGTATACAAACCTGGAATGGCAATGGCCGCAGCGGATGCACTCTCTAGAAGAAGTGATCACACAGAAGGAGTTGAGAATGATAACAAAGGCATCCAACTCATCACCCCGGATAAGATCCATTTGACACACATTAAAGATGATGGGGACAGAATCCTCAACCAGATCCGATTGGAAACCCTACAACTTCGGGAATCGGAGGTCAACCAAATAGAAAATCAGGAAGCAGAGCTCTCAGACGATGGGGTCTTTAGGAAAGAAGGAAAAGTCTTCACACCGGAAAAGGCCCAAATGGTGGTAATGACCACTCACCACGATATGCCAGTGGCAGGACATCCAGGAGTGGAAAAGACGATGAGCCTAATCCAGACCCATTACTATTGGCCAGGAATGACCAAAGACATAAAAGAATACATAGTCTGATGCCACACATGCCAGAAAATGAAGACAGGAAACACAGCCCCAGCCGGCAAACTACAGCCCCTGGAGTTACCGAACATGCCTTGGGAAGACATCTCAGCCGACTTCCTCACAGACCTACCAGTCTCCCACGGTTATGATTCGATTCTCACTGTTATGGATCAATTTTCTAAAGAAGTAGAATTCATCCCCTGCCACAAAAACATTAGCGCGTTTGAAACGGCTAAACTCTACCTAGAGTGCGTTTGGATGAACTACGGACTTCCCTGAAGCATTGTGTCAGATCGCGGGCCACAATTCGCCGCATAAGTTATGAAAGATCTGTGCACACACCTAGGAATAAAACCCCACCTATCAATGGCATCTCATCCGCAAATGGACGGACAGACAGAGCGTATCATCAGGGACCTACAGCAATATCTTCGGTTGTTCATCTGTGACCATCAGAACGACTGGAGCAAATGGCTGCCCATCACTCAATTCTCATATAACTCAAAGAAGCAAGCTTCTTTACAGAAAACCCCTTTCGAAGTCACATGGACTTACCCACCAAGGATGGGAATAGAACCTGGTACTTCTAAAGCCCCAGCGGCAGATGAACTAGCTCGTAAGATCAAGCAAACACTCGTGGAAACGTCCACCAACCTAGAAAAGGCCCAAGAGGCAATGAAAAGACAAGCCAACAAGCATCGATCTGACACCCCCGAATACAAGTTAGGCAATCAGGTGCTGTTTGCAACAGATAACCTCCACTTGATGCGGGAATCACAGAAGCTGTCTGAGAAATGACTAGGCCCTTTCCAGATCATACAGATAATCGGCCAGAATGCCATTAAACTACTCCTTCCTTCTCACATAAAAATACATTGGGTGGTAAACGTATCACGGATCAAACCTTACAAGGAACGCCTTGATGGCCAACCTGTGCAGAACCCAGGACCAGTCCTAGTGACCAAGGACCGGGATGAAGAATATGAAGTCGATCTTATCGTAGATGCTCATAAACGAAGGAACAGATGAGAATATCTGGTGCATTGGCATGGATACCTGGAAGAAGACCACACATGGGAACCAGAGAAGAACCTCACCCACACCAAAGAGGTGATAGCGGAATTCCATGAGAAAAACCCCAAGCTCCACCTATGCAAGTCATTCTATGAAAATTATGGCCTAGAAAACCCTTACAAAACCCTTTTTGTCCATGCTGTCACCTTCACATCCCTCTCAACCACCCAATAGGGTCTTCGATGGAACTTGAAGACCATGAGAAGGGGATGGTGTTACAAATCCAATAAAGTTATGACAACTTAGACAATTTCTCCCTTTCAAATGACATAAGCCAGGTCACGTGACTAACCCCGTGACACATCACATGATGAAGATCACATGATCTAGAAGAAGACGAATCCTTTGCGACAAAGTGTTGCACCCTTGGGCACCATTAGCCTGTTCCTTCCTTCCTTATACGAGGGGCACTGCCCTTTAATCCCTGTCCAGTGTAATAGACACTGAGACCAGAAGTGACAACACAACTATTTAATCTCCGTCTCTTCTCTTCCATCACAGAAGGCACTGCCTTATATAGGTTCCGAAGACCCTTGATGCACAGAGCATCCTCATGCTTTACTTATTGTCCAATGGCACATTAAACTCTTATGGTACAATTCCTAGAATTACGCTTATGGTATTATATACAAACTGAAATGAAAACAGAACAGGAATAAGTGGAGAACTGAGTAGCAGCCTTGTAAGTCTGTCCTGATTAAGGGAAAACTCCAAGACAACCAAACTGAGGACCGTTGTCCCAGTTGGTGCTTGGTATATATACTCATAGGTTTGTATGTACATGTTGTGGCATAACTTCTATAAACATATTTCTAGGAATCGTACCATATGAGCATAATGCACCATTGAGCGATAAGTAATACATGTGGATGTAACATGCATCAAGGGTCTTCAGAACCAGTAAAGGCAGTGCCTTCTAAAATGGAAGAGGAGAGACGGGAATTAAATACTCATGTAAGTTGTTACTTCTGATGTCGGTGCCAATTGCACAGGATGGAGATGAAAAGGGCAGTGCCCCTCATTTAAGGAAAGTGGGGAATGGGCTAATGGTACCCAAGGGTGCAACACTTTGTCGCAAAGGATTTGTCTTCTTCTAGATCATGTGATCTTCATCATGTGATGTGTCATGGGGTTAGTCACGTGACCTGGCTTATGTCATTTGAAAGGGAGAAATTGTCTAAGTCGTCAAGACTTTATTGGATTCATAACACCATCCCCTTCTCATGGTCTTCAAGTTCCATCGAAGGCCCTATTGGGTGGTTGGGTGGGATGTGAAAGTGACAGCGTATATGAAAAGGGTTTTGTAGGGGTTTTCTAAGCCATAGTTTTCATAGAACGACTCGCGTAAATGGAGCTTGGGGTTTTTCTCATGGAATTCTGCTATCACCTCCTTGGCATAGGTGAGGTTCTTCTCAGGTTCCCATGTATAGTCTTCTTCCAGGTATCCATGCCAATGTACAAGATATTCCCATCTGTTCCGCCATTTGCAAGCATCAACAATAAAATCGACTTCGTATTCTTCATCCCGGTCCTTGGTTACTAGGACTGGACCTGAGTTCTGTACAGATTGGCCGTCAAGGCATTCCTTATAGGGTTTGATCCATGATACGTTTACCACCAGATGTATTTTTATGTGTGAAGGAAGGAGTAGTTTAACGGTATTTCAGCTGATTATCTGTACGATCTGGAAAGGGCCTAGCCATTTCTCAGACAGTTTCCGTGATTCCCGCATCAAGTGGAGGTTTTCCGTGGCAAGTAACACCTGATTGCCTAACTTGTATTCAGGAGCGTCAGATCGGTGCTTGTCGGCTTGTCTTTTCATTGCCTCTTGGGCTTTTTCTAGATTGACAGACATTTCCGCAATGGTTTGTCGATCTTCTGAGCAAGGTCGTCTGCCGCTGGGGCTTTAGAGGTACTGGGTTCTATTCCCATCCTTGGTGGGTAAGTCCGTGTGACTTCGAAAGGGGTTTTCTGTGAAGAAGCTTGCTTCTTTGAGTTATAGGAGAATTGAGTGATGGGCAGCCATTCACTCCAGTCATTCTGATGGTCGCAAATGAACAACCGAAGGTATTGCTGTAGGTCCTGTATGATGCGCTCCGTCTGTCTGTCCATTTGCAGATGTGATGCCGTGGATAGGCAGGGTTTTATTCCTAGGTGTGTGCACAGATCTTTCATGACTTGTGCGGTGAATTGTGGGCTGCGATCTGACACTGTGCTTCGGAGAAGTCTGTGGTTCATCCAAACTTGCTCTAAATAGAGCTTTGCGGTTTCAAACACACTGATGTTTTTGTGACAGGGGATGAATTCCACTTCTTTGGAGAATTGATCCATGATGGCGAACACCGAATCATAGCCTTGGGAGATGGGTAGATCTGTGAGAAAGTCGGCAGAGATATCTTCCCATGGCATGTTTGGTAGTTCCAGCGGTTGTAGCTTTCTAGCCGGAGCCGTGTTTTCTGTTTTCATTTTCTGACATGTGTGGCACCGGGCCACATATTCTTTTACATCTTTGGTCATTCCTGGCCAATAGTAGTGAGCCTGGATAAGGTTCATCATCTTTTCCACTCCTGGATGTCCGGCCACTGGCATATCATGGTGGGTGGTCATTACCGTCATGCGGATCTTTTCCGGTGTGAAGACTTTTCCTTCCTTCCTAAAGACTCCATCGTCTGTGAGCTCAGCTCCTTGGTTTTCTATTTGGTTGACCTCCGATTCCCAAAGTTGTAAGGTTTCTGATCAGATCTGCTCTAGGATTCTGTCCCCATCATCTTTGATGTGTGTCAAATGGATCTTATCCAGGGTGATGAGTTGGATGCCTTTGTTGTCATTCTCAACTCCTTCTGCATGGTCGCTTCTTCTAGAAAGCGCATCTGCTGCAGCCATCACTGTTCCAGGCTTGTGTACCCAGACATAGTTGAAGCGCGATAAATATTGGCTCCATTGAGCCTGTCTTCTGTTGAGATCTTGTTTTTACATGAACCACTGAAGATTTGCATGGTCATTCCAGATCTCGAACTGGAAGCGTGCCCCTTCTAGGTAGTGTCGCCATTTCTCCAGCGCCCTGATTACGCTGAGCATTTCTTTATCAAACACTGGATAGTTCCTTTTGGTGTCGTTCAGGGCGTGGGAGAAGAATGCGACCGGGTGCCAGCGATCTTCCTTTTTCGTTTCCAGGATTGCCCCTGTGGCGAAATCCGATGCATCCGTCTGTAATCTATACTCGGTTTCATCGTCTGGGAAAGCCAGGATGGGTGCCATGGAAAATGCTTTTTTGAGGTTATTAAAAGCTTCTTGTTCTTCCAACTGCCATTGGAAAGGCAAGTCCTTTTTTATAAGACGGGTTAGGGGTTTTGCAATGGAGGCGTAATCTTTGATGAATCGGTGGTAGAAGTTGGCTAGCCCTAGGAAGCTCCATACGTCGTAGAGGTTTCTTGACTTTGGCCATGCTTCTATTGCTGTCACCTTTTCATTATCCATCTTGATCCCATTTTTTCCTACCATCATTCCGAGAAATTCCACTTCTTCTACAGAGAAGGTATATTTTTCCAGTTTGGCGAAAAGGTCATTTTCTTCTAACCTTTTTAGAACTTCTTTCACAATCCAGTCATGCTCCTCCTGGGAGTCCATTTTTGTGAATATAAGGAGGTCATCGATGTAGACCACCATGACGTCTTCTAGATCGGCGAAGATCTCGTTCATCATTGCTTGAAAGGTGGAAGGGGAGTTGCATAGCCCGAAGTACATTACTAGGGGTTTGAAAGCTCCTCTAAAGCAAATGAAGGCAGCCTTCCATTCGTCTCCTTCCTTGATGTGAACGTTATTGTAACCCCATCTGAGGTCGATTTTTGTGAACTTCTTTGCTTCTTTGAGCTTGTCTACCAATTGTGAAATAAGGGGCAGAGGGTAGTTGTTTTGAACTGTGTGTTCATTTAGATAACGGTAATCCTGTACCATTCGTTTTCTTCCATCCTTCTTTGGGACGAAGAAGACCGGCGAGGTTTGGGGGGATTTAGAAGGGCGAATATATCCCATTCATAGTTGTTCATCAATGAACGCTGAGACTTCTTCTTGTTCCTTAGGTCCCAAAGGGATTAGCTTGCCTTTCTTTGGAGTGAAGGTATCTTTGAGATTGATAGCATGATCCTAGGGTTTTCTTATCGGCATTCTTTCGGAATCTTTTTCCTCAAACACCTTTAACCATTTGTGGAAATGAGCCGGCACCAGTTGTGCGGGTGATTTCCTTTCTTCCTTCGGCTTCTCTATTGCAGCTCGAATGTGGTAAGCTGTCCAGGCAATATCCTGTTCTTCTTTATTGCATGTGGCCAAGAATTCACTTCGATCTTGGAGTATGTGACAGGAGCAGGGGCAGCGGGTGAATTTTAATTCTCCAGATCTCCAGTTGATTTCTGGGTTATGCTTCTTTAGCCAGTTATACCCTATAACCAGAGGGAATGTGGCAATGTCGGTAACTTCTGCCTCTATCCTTTCTCAGTGTCCTTGATACTTGATTTGGATTAGGGCTGTATGGGTTATTTTCCCAGCGGAGTTATGAGTTCCATCTACATTGATAACAGCAATAGGATGGCATAGTTTTCTCATCAGGATGCGGTGTTTCTCTGCCCATGTCTTGTTGATGAAGGTGATGTTGGCGCCGCTGTCAAGGAGTGCTTCTACCGTGTTCCAGTCACAGTTCTTCTGATCGGGCGAGATTTGGATTTTTAGGCTTATCTCATGTTTTGTTGTGGCCAATCGAGTAAAGAGTTCTTCCAGAAAGGGTGTTGTTTCTTTCTTGGGTGTGGTAAAGGGGGAATCAAGCATGCGTGTGTGGTCCACACCATGCTCATCTAGAGTCGCCTCCGACTGTGTATCGTCTGTGTCCATTATGTCCAAGAAAGAATACCTATTTTTGGCGAACTGTTTTTCTGGTTTCAGTTTGCCTTCCCTTTCCCCTTCTGCTGGAAGGCCCTTCTTACGAAATACTCCTGCATTTAGTCAAATGTTTTCCCTTTAATTTCATTCCAGGGATCTGACACTTGTGGAGCTTCATCAGCTACCTTCCATTGGGTTACGCCTTCTTCTTTTGACGTGGTTCTTTCAGGAGCTTTGGACGTCTTTGCACTTCTGGTGTTTCGATTGCCTTTCCGGCATTCCTTTTTGTGTTTGCCTCCAAGCCATTTGTATTCGGGGCAGGAGATCTTGGGTTTTGGGCAATCTTTCAAAAGATGCCCCATCTGTCCGCAGTTGAAGCATACTCCTCTTGGTGTACTCTTTTCTGAGGTGGCTTGTCGAGCTGTGGAGGGGGGTTGGGCATTTCGCATGTTTTGCTCCATGTACATTCAGTATGCTTCATAGGCCTTGCCAATTTTTCGTATGTTGGTCAAGGTGGTGGAGATGAAGAGACTCTGTTGGTCTGTTCTAAAGAGTTCTTGTCTGATTTCGTCAGACACTGCTTGTTCGAGCAGGAGTACTCCATGCTCGTCGCTGAGATTGGCTCTATTGTTGGCCACTTGCCACTTGGCGAGGAAGGTGTTGATGTCATCCCTTCCTTGTCTTAATTTGGTGATATTCACCATTGCCCAGTCACCATGCAACATTGGCTTCATCAGACCCTCGAATTCTGTTTCAAATTCTTCCCAGTATTTGAAGGTTGTTCTTCCTTATAGGAGCTTTTCTAGCTCCGATTGTGCCCAGGGTCCTCCTTTTTGCCCCTTTAGGCATGACAACACTGCTCTCATTCCTTCGATGAGTTTGATGTTGTATTCTTGTTTGCCAGTGACTGGATTTAACTTATCCGTCCTGTTGCTGTACCTTGCTTTCACCAAAAAGAAGGGGTTTGATCTGAGCCAGGATCTCATCTTGATCCACCACTCATCAAACTTTGCTTTTGACCCGTCGTATTCTCCAGGGTCTTTGAATGCTTCTATTCTACTTCCTCCCAAAGATGAACCCGTCCAGGGTTGAGCGGCTGCAATGGCAAGGGCATTGTCCCTTTGCTCCATAAGCATCCTTATGGCCTGGGCCTGGTGGTTCATTTCGGTGATCATGGCCTGGAGTTGGCCTCTGAGTGAGTCGAGTTGTTCTTCAAACGACATTGGGGAAAAGAATATGAATTAGGGGGGTGGCTATCTCTGCACAGATACGTGAGGAGTTTCTTTTAACTTTCTACTGACCCAAGGCCTTACTTCTTGGCCTTCTTCAACAGATATGATGTGCAGAGGGGGGAACGTGGGTCCGACCACACTTTCAATGTGTATGGATAAGTTTTTCTTGCCCACTTCTTTTTTGGGCCTTCCTCTGTCTGTACTCTGATCTCCGATACGTCTCGTTTCCCTCCTGAGGGTCCTACTAGCCTGCCTTCTTTCAATTTGTTCAGAAAGGCAGTGCGATCCCCACTGTACGTATCTAGTCTCTCCGCAGTACCATGAAGATCCAATCCGTTCTCTTTGGCTTTCTCCACCAAGTACTCGATTTTGAGCAGGAGATAGGGTCCTTGGAGCTCCTCGTAGAAGCTGGGGGCAAGTCAGTTGGAGCGCTGTCTTCTCTGCGCTTGCTCAACGAGGTCGGTGATACTTTGGATGAAGAGGCCTGCCTCTGTCGAACTTCTGGTGGGAGGCTACTACCTCGGGGTCAAGTGGCGCCAGTTCGTCGGCAAAGAGATCTGTGGGAGGGGTGGAGGAAATGGAGAAGTGTGATGAAGGCACTGGTCCTATGAGTACTAGTGAGGTAAGTTACTTCTGGGACGTTACTTCTTTAATTGTCCTATAGTGTGCAGCGTCTTCTTTGGTGGCCTTCAGCAAGAAGGTTCTTCTCAATGGTGAAGTAGGTAGTTTGGTTGTAGTGAAACGAAAACAGAACAGGAATAGAGTGGAGAACTGAGTAGCGGCCTTGTAAGTCTGTCCTGATTAAGGGAAAACTCTAAGACAATCAAACTGAGGACTGTTGTCCCAGTTGATGCTTGGTATATATACTCATAGGTTTGTATGTACATGTTGTGGCATAACTTCTATAAATGTATTTCTAGGAATCATACCATATGAGCATAATGCGCCATTGGGCAATAAGTAATACATGCGGATACAACGTGCATCAAGGGTCTTTGGAACCAGTAAAGGCAGTGCCTTCTAAAATGGAAGAGGAGAGATGGGAATTAAATACTCGTGTAAGTCGTTACTTCTGATGTCAGTGCCAATTGTACAGGACGGAGATGAAAAGGGCAGTGCCCCTCATTTAAGGAAAGTGAGGAACAGGCTAATGGTGCCCAAGGGTGCGACACTTTGTCGCGAAGGATTTGTCTTCTTCTAGATCATGTGATCTTCATCATGTGATGTGTCACGGGGTTAGTCACGTGACCTGGCTTATGTCATTTGAAAGGGAGAAATTGTCTAAGTCATCAAGACTTTATTGGATTCGTAACACAAACATGTATACACATATGTCCATGAATATATAAGGGCTGAAGCGAACCTAACACTGATGACTTCTGCATGTGAGGATCCTTGACGTGGAGACAAGAGGGACGTCCAGCGTCAAAAAGGGGGAGGCATCCTTTGATATCCAGGGACCACACTGGGATTGAGTGAGCCCACTAATCTTTACAATCACTGTGTTGGGTGAAAGTATCAAGTGAACAAGACTGGAGCTTCCGTAGCTCAGTCTCTACTTCTTATATACAGTGAGTGGGAGGCTGTGTCCCGTCCTTATAAGTAAATACTTCTATCGTATCATTGTGGCTATCCAGTGGCCGCGTCAGTGTTCTTCTGATAAGAGAACATGTGTTCTCCTCATGTTCATCAAATGGAAGAGAAGGCCTTGCCTTCTATCTAACCTCATGGCAACCTCATGTGCCACTTCTAAGTCCTAGGATCAATCTATGATCCGATCTTCTTCATCTAAGATCCAACCACGATGGGATCTTCTTCTAGAGATCTCAGATCTCCCTTCTGTTGGTGGAGATAGTGCGATCTCTCTTCTATCCTTCGAGGATTCTTCTAAGTGTCGCTGATAAGATCAGGACTTGCAATCGTCTGATAAGATGTTGGAGATTGCCGAGATAAGATAAGATAAGATTGTCGAAATCTAATCTTCTCCGGAGTGCGCCGTTGCGCATAAGTGCTAACGATAGCGATTGTTACAAGGGCCGCTCAACTAAGAGTAACTCTTCAGTTTGAGTAGCTTGACAGTTGACTTGTATTGGTTGCTTCGAGTACCTGAACTTAGTCCTTCATACACTTCTCGCTAAAGTCTCTGAGAGGCTTTTTCATTTCAGTCACGATGGGATCTTCTTCTAGAAATCTCAGATCTCTGCTTGGTGGTGGAGATAGTATGATCTCTCTTTCTATCCTTCGAGGATTCTTCTAAGTGTCACTGATAAGATCAGGACAGTGCAATTGCGCGATAAGATGTCGGAGATTGCCGAGATAAGATAAGATAAGATAAGATTGTCGAAATCTAATCTCTCTCTTCATGCACCATTGCGCGGAAGTGATAATGATAGCAATCATTACAATCCCCATAAACTCTACAGACAAGTACCTCAAATCAACAAAGCTTACTGCAGGCATCAAGGATATGTGTTTCCAAGCATTAATGCCTGATGTACTTCATTGACCTGGCATCAAGAAGATTGAGAACATGGTCCCAATCAGCAACATATCCATCACATTGATCTTGTGGCTGGGAGGACATGTGCTGAATGAGATCACAGGAAATACAACACAATCATC
>JBBPTS010000604.1:0-13311 GCA_038094235.1 Fistulinella staudtii
GTTGACCAATGTGGTTAGATGAGATCTGTATCTTAGATCGGATCTGTCATATGTCAACGAGTGTGAAAGAAACGAGGAAAGAAATGGGGAAACTTCTAAGTCCCTTCAGATAAGATCCTTCTCGCAATCGTGCAATATCTGATAAGATACCGGAGGATGCCGAGATAAGATAAGATCATCAATAGGGGTTAAAGATAAACGAAAAGGGGAATCATAGTGGGCGAGGTGTTGTATCTATACCGGTTTTCGCCATTGCTTCCAAGTCTGAAGCATGAAAGTAACGAGCCGTTACACTGTGTGTTCATTTAGGTAGCAGTAGTCCTGGACCATCCACTTTCTTCCATCTTTCTTTGGGATAAAGAAGACCAGCAAGGTTTGGGGGGATTTAGAAGGGCATATGTACCCTTTTCTTAACTGTTTGTCTATGAATGCCAATACTTCTTCTTGTTCCTTGGGTCCCAAAGAGATTAGCTTTCCCTTTTTAGGAACAAATGTGTCTTTGAGATCTATGGCATGATCCCAAGGTTTTCTGATGGGCATTCTTTTGAAGTCTTTCTCTTTGAACACCTTTAACCATTTATGGAAGCGGGCCGGCACCAGTTGTGAGGGTTGCTTCTTTTCTTCTTTCGGTTTTTCTATCGTCACCTGAATATGGTACACCGCCCAAGTGTTATCTTGTTCTTCTTTGTCATATGCGACCAAGAATTCACTTCGATCTTGGAGCATATGGTAGAAATGAGGGCAGTGGGTGAATTTTAACTCTCTGGATCTCCAGTTGATTTCCAGGTTATACTTTTTCAGCCAGTTATATCCTATGACTAGGGGAAAAGTGGCGATGTCCGTTTCTTCTACCTCTATCCTTTCTCGATGTCCATTATATTCAATCTGGATCTGGGCTGTGTGGGTTATCTTCCCAGTGGAGTTTTGGGTGCCATCAACATTGATGACAGAGATGGGGTGGCAGAGTTTCCACATGGAGATGTGGTGCTTCTCTGCCCATGCTTTGTCAATGAAAGTGACATTGGTGCCGCTATCAAGGAGGCTTCTACTGTGTTCCAGTCACAGTTCTTTTGGTCAGGGGAGATTCATATTTTTAGAGATATCTCATCTTTTGTCCTCGCTGACTGGGTGTAGAGTTCTTCTGGAAAGGATGTTGTTTCTTTCTTGTTTCTTGTAGAGGAATCAAGTGTGCATTTGTGGTCTGCACTGCGCTCATCTAGAGACGCCTCTGACCGTGTATCGTAATCCATGTCTGTTATATCCAAGAAAGAATACTTATTGTAGGCGAACCATTTTTCCAGTTTCAGTTTGCCTTCCCTTTCCCCTTCTGCTGGAAGGCCCTTCTGACAAAGTACTCCTGCATTTCATCAAACATCTTCTCTTTTATTTCATTCCAGAGGTTAGACACTTGCAGAGTTTCATCAGCTACCTCCCATGTGGTTGTGTCTTCCTCTTTCGACGCATTTCTTTCAGGGGCTTTGGACATCTTTGCACCTCTGGCATTTCGATTGCCTTTCTGGCATTCCTTCTTATGTTTGCCACCGAGCCATTTGCATTTGGGGCAGGAGATCTTCAGTTTTGGGCATTCTTTTAATAGATACCCCATCTGACTGCAATTGAAGCATGCTCCCTTTGGCACACTTGAGAAAGAGGCAGTGGCAGCACTTCGCTGCTGGTGAGGGTAGGGGAATGTTTTTCCCATGTTTTGGCCTGTATACATTTTGTAGGCCTCAAATGCCTTCCCAATCTTTCTTATCTGGGTAAGGGTGATGGAGATATACAATGAGTGGGTATTGGTTCTGAAGAGCTCTTTGCGGATGTCGTCATTCACCGCTTGTTCAAGGAGGACTACTCCATGTTTGTCTGACAAGTTAGCACAGTTGTTTGCTGCTTGCCATTTGGTGAGGAACATATCAATGTTGTCCTTTCCTTGCCATAGCTTTGTAATGTTCACCATGGTCCAGTCACAGTGAAGCATTGGCTTCATAAGCCCTTCAAACACCATTTCGAAGTCATCCCATCTCTTGAATAAGGTACGACCCTGGAGGAGCTTTTCTAACTCTGATTGCGCCCATGGGCCTCCTTTCTGTCCTTTGAGACAGGAGAGGACAGCTCTCATTCCTTCTACGAGCTTTATATCATACTCCTGTTCTTCTGTGATCAGATCTATCTTATCCATTCCGTCATTGTACTTGGCTTTCACCAAGAAAAAGGGGTTAGAGCAGAGCCAAGATCTCATCTTGATCCACCATTCGTCAAATTTCGCTTTTGACCCATCATATTCTCCAGGGTCCTTGAATGCTTCTATTCTGCTACCTCCCGAAGGTGGTGCTCCCCATCCTTGTGTGCTTGCTAGAGCAAGGGCTTGGTTCCTCTGCTTGGTTAACAATTGTATCTCTTGTGCCTGCCGGGACACTTGAGTGTACATTGCCTGCATTTGGTTCTGGAGCTCTTCAAGTTGCTCTTCATAGGATATGATGGCAGAAAAAAAGATTTTATTATTAAAAGCGGGAGGGGTAGCTATTGCTGCAGTGATATGCGAGGGACTTCTTTCAGTCTCCTACTGACCCAAGGCCTTACTTCTTGGCCTTCTTTAAAAGATATGAAGTGCAAAAGGGGGAGCAAGGATCTGCTCTCGCTTTGGAAGTGTATGGGTACTGTTTCCTTACCCGCTTCTTTATTGGGCCTTCATCCATCTGTATTCCTATCTCTGATCTGTCTCTTTTCCCTCCTGAGGGTCCTGGGTGTCATGTTCCAAGCCTTTCTCTTCAGCTAGGGTCACAAGGTACTCTGTTTCTAGCAACAGGTATGGTCCTTGGATCTCCTCAAAGAAGTCGGGAGCTTTCTTGTTCAGGCGCTGTCATCTCTGCACCTGGTGCATGAGGTCGTCGATTTGTTGGATGAAGAGGTCAGCGTCTCTTTTGAACTTTTTGTAGGACGCTTCGACTTCTTGATCGAGAGGGAGGGGTTCCTCTTGGAAGAGGTCTGTGGGAGGGGTAGAGGAAATGGAGAAGTGTGAAGATGGCACTGGTCCTATTAGTGTGCGGATCGAAGGTACTTCTGGGGGGATGTTACTTCTTTAATTGTCCTATGTTGCAGCATCTTCTGGTGGCCTTCAGCGAGGACTTTCTTGTCGATGGTGAAGTGGGTAGTTAAAGTAGAGTGAAACGAAAAAGCCAACTAGTGACTTTGGAGTGGAAGGGGAAAACTAAGTAATGGAGCTCAGGGTGTGTTGACTTTAGAGGTCTGCACCACCAAACTACTTTAACTGAGGAATCGTCCTCAGCAAAGCAGCCTGGTTTATATATTGATGGGTGTGTATGTACATGTTGTGGCATAGCTACTATAAATGTATTTCCATAAGTCATACCATATGAGCATAATGCGCCATTGGGTGATAAGTAGAACATGAGGTTGCTTCATGTATCAAGGGTCCTCTGGGACCAATAAGGCAGTGCCTTCTAATATGGAAGAGAAGCGGAAATTAAATACTCATGTGAATCATTACTTCTGATGTCAGTACCAGTTGCACAGGATGGAAATGAAGAGGCAGTGCCCCACGTATTGAAACCGACATCATCCTCAACTATCAAAGGAGGAGATAAGATAAGGATCTTATCTATACTTCAGGTGGTGCGATAAGGATCACCTTCAGAGTTGCTCTTCGTGCTTCAGAACCTTGTTAACCCTATCTTCTATGAGGGCAAAGGGCAAGTGGCGGTGACAGGATATGTTCACCAATGAAGAGGGGATTGGTTGAGTAAGCAACTCCACTTAGCTACTGCCAGGAGTCCCACTGGTAGAGCACACTGGTTAGGTGTGAGATCCAAGTAAACAAGACTGGGGTTTTGCCAGTCAAGCTACCCAGCTATATATATACAAAGATACATGGCTGTGTCTATCCTAATCGAGCATGGCCTTATCTAGGCTGTGCATGAGAAGCGATAAGAACATCAGAAAGGTCCATCAGAAAGCATAGCTAAGATAGCGGTAATGAAAAGAGTATGTGTTACATGAGGCATAAGAATGGAAGAGACGGAGATGATCGTGAGATCATAATGGGGCAGTGCTGACCGATATGGATAGATGAGATCTGTATCTTAGATCAGATCTTCCTTACATCAGTGAGAGTGTGGGAAAGGAGAGGAGAAAGGAGAAATGACTAAGTCCTTTGTAATCGTGCGATATCTGATAAGATACCATAGATTGCCGAGATAAGATAAGATACCATAGATTGCCGAGATAAGATAAGATACCATAGATTGCCGAGATAAGATAAGATACCATAGATTGCCGAGATAAGATAAGATAACTTCTGGCTTGTCAAAAGCGTAGTGGTTTGGATTGTGTGTCTATACCGGTTCTTGCCATTGCTTCTAGATCTGAAGCATGAAAGTAATGAGCCGTTACATGTATAAGGAAAGAAGGGATGGGCTAATGGTGCCCAAGGGTGCAACACTTTGTTGCAAAGAATTCGTTCTCTTCTAGATCATGTGATCTTCATCATCATGTGATGAGTCATGGGGTTAGTCATGTGACCTGGCTTATATCAGCAGAAAGCGAAAGAAAATGTCTAAGTCATCAAGACTTTATTGGATTCGTAACAGCCCCTACCTTATATGTGGCTAGACTGCCACATATGTGCCTCATGGTTCATTCTATTTATGCTATCTCTGACATCATGGTCTGGACCATAACATATTCCCTGTTATGAATCCATAAAGTCCTGCAGACTTAAACATTTTCTTTTGCTTTCGACTAATATAATCCAGGTCACGTGACTAACCCTGTGACAACATCACATGATGATGAAGATCACATGATATAGAAGAGACCGAACCTTTTGTGACAAAGTGTCACACCCTTGGGTACCATTAGCCCATTCTTTCTTTCCTTATATGTAGGGCACTGCCCTTTCATCTCCATCCTGTGCAACTAGCACCAATATCAGAAGTCATGACATACACAAGTATTTAATTTCCACTTTGCTTCTCTTCCATAACAGAAGGCACTGCCTTACTGGCTCCAAAGACCCTTGATGCACAAAGCATCCTCATGCCTTACTTATTGCCCAATGGTACATTATGTTCTTATGGTATGATCTAAGAAAATACATATTTAGAAGTAGATACAAACATGTACACACATGCCCTATGAATATATAAAGGGTAGATCCACTGAGCATAAAACCTCAGTTGGATTTACTTGAAGTTGCCCATAAAGCGCTTATGAGACCTCTGACTCAGTCGCACTCCTCTTCCCTTAAAGTCTTTGAAAGGCTTTTCCATTTCATTCCCTAGTCCAGACTTCTTTCACTATCTATTGACATTATAGACCACTCTAGTCCGCCTCATGTTGAACATGCCATTCCCTCATGTAGTGATGTCATGCTGTATAGTAGAGTAGTATATAATGAGAGCAATCCAGTGGCAAAGCTCTCCAGCTTTGTTCACTTGATCTTGACGACCTCAGAAGCTGACGCTCAACCTTGCCCAGTTCGATATGAACATCAACTGCGATTGAAGCAAACCTAACACTATAGACTTCTGAGTGCAAGGGACCTTTGACGTGGAGCAAGAGGATGCGCAGTGTCAAAAGGGAAAGCATCCTTTGTTGCCCAGGGACTATACTGGGACCAAGTGAGCCCACTAATCTTTACAATCACTGTATTAGGTGAGAGTATCAAGTGAACAAGACTAGAGCTTCCATAGCTCAGTCTCTACTTCTTATATACAGTGAATAGGAGGCTGTGTCCCATCCTTATAAGTAAATACTTCTATTGTACCATTGTGGCTATCCAGTGGCCACATCAGTGTTCTTCTGATAAGGGAACATGTGTTCTCCTCATGTCCATCAAATGGAAGAGAAGGCTTTGCCTTCTATCTAACCTCATGGCAACCTTATGTGCCGCTTCTAAGTCCTAGGATCAATCTATGATCCGATCTTCTTCATCTTAGATCCAACCATGATGGGATCTTCTTTAAGAGATCTCAGATCTTGCTTCTGGTGGTGGAGATAGTGCGGTCTCCCTTCTATCCTTCGAGGATTCTTCTAAGTGTCGCTGATAAGATCAGGACTTGCAATCATGCGATAAGATTCGGAGATTGCTGTGATAAGAAGATAAGATTGTCGAAATCTAATCTTCTTCAGAGTGCACCGTTGTGCGTAAGTGATAATGATAGCGATCATTACAGCGATAGCCAGTCTATTACACTTGAAGCAAGCTCCACTCTTTATGAAGACTACCCCTTCCTATCAAGATACTCCTCTCTCTCCCTTAAAACCCACTATGTTCCCTCCTCTCTTATGGATATATTGGTATTGATGTGACATTCCACATTATAACCGTGAGAGTACGGTTGTTCTGTTTCAGTGAGTGGATGGCCTCATCAAGTTGGCATGCAACAAGTCATTCAGTGAGATGGCCCAAAGCTACCCATGGCACCATGTGGGATGTCATTGGCAGGAAAACCCAGATGGATTACACTGCTATTTTCTTTCAGGGCATGAAAGCAAGCCAGTAAGTTCCCAAGGCTTGTAAGAGAACTACTAGATGTCAGAATTTTTAAGATGCCCCATTGACATACCACAACTCAAGCCAACACTGTTCGAAACTTCATTGTTGTTAAAAAAAATTGAAATCATCCACACTTACTGCATGTAAAGTTCAGGACCAGGTCAGGTGATCAATCCTATGCATAATAGACAGAAGAAGAGGTGTGAAATGTGCAGAACAGGGACAATGTTTTCTATCTGTTTTGCAAGCGTGATTTCCACTTTACATCTCATTAGTACTATACCATCTTTCTTTTTGAGCAAGCTTCAATAGCCCATAGACTATGCTTGCAGAGTCAAGGTTGCATGATACAAGATTGCCTGGATTGGCTAGGAGTTGTTGGATGCTAAAGCAGGTGCCAGGTTGGGGCCAGGGAGGTGTCAAGGGTCCTGGCACAGTGGCCAGTATCCTGTCCATAGGTAGTTTTTACTCTGTGCCATTCTGCCCACTAAGGGCATTGCTCCCTCACCTGACCGGTGTCCATCAGACTAGTACGACAGAGAAGAGTGAAAGAAAAGGAAAGCCTATGCAGTCAGGATTTGTTGTCTTTACTCATCATAGCGAAGATGGTGACAGGGATTTCAGAGAATCTCAGCAGACAAAACTTTGGAAGAACCCTTGTTTGTCGACATGGATATATCATTGATGGATGAGCTCATAGTGCTTCCATACCTCTGCACCATTGTTCGAGAGACCCTACACATTGAAATGGAAAAGAACAATGAATGAAAAAAGAACTGAGTAATTGCCTTAGAGAGTTGTCCTTTGTACGGGGAAACAACCAAGACAATCAAACTGAGGGACTTTCCCCAGTTTGTTGCTTGGTATATATATTCATAGGGATTGTTTGTACATGTTGTGTCATAACTACCATAAGCGTATTTCTAGGAATCGTACCATATGAGCATATTCTGCTATTGGGCGATAAGTAAAGCATGAGGATGTAACGTGCATCAAGGGTCTTCAGAACCAATAAGGCAGTGCCTTCTGTAATGGAAGAGAAGAGACGGGAATTAAATACTCGTGTAAGTTGTTACTTCTGATGTCAGTGCCAATTGCACTAGATGGAGATTAAAAGGGCAGTGCCCTATGTATATGGAAAGTAGGAACTGAAGCGAACAACCAACTCGCTTAGTTGTGCACTTAACATCAGCCTATATATTCTTTAATGGGGGTGAGATGGGATGTAGGGGAGGTAGGTTATATCCGAGTAAGCAGTTAGGTGAACAGGAGTGAGCTTGCTTCAAAGGTGAAGGACTTCTGTATGTCATCGTATCATGGTTGATGTTCGTATCGAACTGGGCAAGTTGAGCTTCAGAGACTTCTGAGTTGTATCGTCGATAGGGTATCAAGTTAACAAAGCTGGGGAGCTTTGCCACTTGCCCGTCTCCATTAAATACTATCTACTACAGTGTATGGACCATATGACATCACTACATGAGGGGGGAGCATGGATCAACATGCTGCATACATGAGGCAGACTAGAGTGTTCTATGATGTCAATAAGTAGCAGGTATGTAAAGATAAGGGAACATGTCAGGTTCTGGACCATGACGTCATTGATAACATAAATAGAAATGAACCATGAACTCGCGGTGAGGCATCTAGCCAAACATGAGGTGTGGGCGTGGATGACAGGTGTGAAATGCGGGAAGACAGGGGTCTAGGCCGGTTTCACAACAGGAATGGGCTAATGGTGCCCAAGGGTGCAACACTTTGTCGCGAAGCATTCGGGTCTCATCTAGATCATGTGATCTTCATCGTCATGTGATGTGTCATGAGGTTAGTCACGTGACCTGGCTTATATCAGTCGAGAGCGAGAGAAAACATCTAAGTCTCTGGGACTTTTATGGATTCGTAACACACATGTACTCATCTGTTCTGAGCTCCTTGCAAATCATCATGAAAGATGTGTGGTACCTGCAGACAAGCTATATGAACAGAAATTGGATTGTTCACAAATCTATAAAGTGTTCCTGGCACCTTTCAGTTCTGATTTTCTTGCTCATGTTCATAGTTACATGTAGGGTTAGCAAAAGTGACTGGATCTTTATTCTGATTCTTGCTATCAAACAATTAGAGGAATTGTGTGGACCAGACACACACAATTTCAAGTATGTTGGCATACTACTTTGGTGTTACCCCTATTTCAGTGTTTGCAGGCCTGAACAATAGGGAGATGTTTCAGAAGCCATGTCACGAATTCTGGGCATATGGGGTCACTGTTGTCTTTCCTTTGCAGACCCAGAGCATGCATTGGCACTGGTTCTCTGTTGAGTAAGTGATCTCTCCCCAAAGTATTGATTCCATTCTGAGTACTTCGAAATGTCAACAGAATGAGGGCATTAATTTGAACTCACTGTGTACACCAGTGAGATTTGGAACAAGACAATGATCACACAGCAGCCTGTATTGCACAGTGATCCAAAGGGTAGGGCTCAGTTTATGCTGTTACTCAAGTCATACAAGTGAGCATGATACACTGATGAAAATGTGGTCAGTTATCCAAAAAAATGTATCAACTAAATATTTATTGTAGTATCCCATGCACTATATGATATATGTAGCATGACACCTTGTTTTTTTGCAATGATGTTGTGATTTGACCCAACTGGTTCAATAAGCATGTGGAATCTGTCAAAAAATGTGCTACCTGTCACCTTCATTTCTGACTCATATGTCCTGCAATTCCATAAATGTCAGTTGGTGGCAAAAACCAAGGTATGCTAATTATCCTTGTATGTCATTGTCTTCAACTCATTCTATACCCACTAAATGAAATGCTTTCTCTTGAATATTTATGTACTTTAGACAAGATGTGGGTCCAACTTTTTCATGAAGAATACATCAGATTTCTGTAGATGTTGCCTCCCCTGATATGATATGAGACCATTTGAACTGAAATGATTGCAAATCTGGGAGCAGACTAGTGATGTTCATGGCCAAAGGGATCACCTAGTAGAGAAGTGGGTGATCTTACTATATATTAGAAGTGCATCAAGTACTTACATCCATAAGTTTATGTCTCCAATGCACTGGGAAAATGATCACTTCAAGTGAGTGAAGACAAAGCAAGTTCTTAAACCACGGGTAGGTGAAAAATGTAACAAGGTCATCAGTGGGCAATTGATAATCCAGTTCACCCTGAATAAAAAGCATCAAACATTTGACAGTTTGAGGTGCTTGTGTGAGGATGGTGTGGAGCATATCAGGAGGTGGAAAGTATACTTCAAATCCTGTTATATGGAGTTGTATGAGAGCAGGCTGAGAAGGCCAACAAATCTGCTTGAAAAGGTGGAAATCTGCAGCAAGACTTTGAAGTGGCTGAGGATCTATGATAGAAAGAGACATGAAATACTTTTTGATACCAGTACAGTTTGTAGCTTGCAGATGAGATACCTTAACACTGAGCTCACTCTGAGTCCTACATGAAGAATTGTTGGCATATGTTTCAAATGTGCAGGATTCAAAGGACAAATCCTCCAGTGATTCAAGAGTTGCAATCACTTTCCAGTCACAGCTGGATATATTATGCCAGGTCATTTTGAGTTTGCAGATGTTGGTCATACACCACACCCCCTCCATGTAGTGGTCAGCCATCCAGTCCAACATTGGTCTTTGGAAACAATACTGTAACATTTCATGTTGGATGATATGAACCTTCTTCACACTCCTAGCCAGAGAAAGTATAAGGGATGTCTTCAACCCCATTTGTTCACAAAACCTGTGTGATCTGAGGTTGGACCATTCAGCAAGGTGAATATCAAATTTCAGGTTGATGAACTCAAAGATGTGAGGCAGGCAGACTTGGGCAAAATATCTGCAAACCAGGGAAAGGGACCTGAATCTATCCAGTTCCACCTCATTTGGAGCATGTTCATGTGGTGAGATGTGCTCGAATATGCAAAGGTATATCTCATTCGGCAAGATTCGGGGACCTTTAGGGTCGAGTTGTTGTGGAGTGGCTAGAAGTAGGCAGTGAGAGAATTGACTGGATGATGGATAGACTACATGTACACTCACTAGGAAAGGTGAGGAATGACATGGTGTACTTAATCAATCAACTTCGTTGTGGAGTGATAGCCGTGTTTCTTGACTTTTATGGGCGAGTGAACTCGAACAAGGTGAGGGGTAGGACACTGGGAATGCTGAGAAGCCCCTCAATCATATTTCCACTTTAATACTATGCTCCTATATTGCCAAGGATATAGCTCTTCGGCCGTTCGGGTGCTTGTGCTTAGTTTGGTCCTAATCAGTGGCTTGGTAGTGAACTGTCTCAGATCCCAACATGTTTGAACTCGCATCATCTGATAGGGACTAGGAAGCATGATCGATGAGTATGTTTCACTGAGAACGGCCCCACTTTCTGCTACAGCCAAAATTCAAATATACATCATTAGTACGTCGCGTGTTCGCCGACAGTACATGCCCTAAAGCAGGGGAGGCAAGAGACATCTTCAGGAGAGGGTTGAAAGATTTCGAGGCGGTAGCACGGACGAGGATAAATGAATGAAAGGTGTGTGTCCCCTTGCTGACATGATTTTGGTATGTGGATGGAGTAATGGCTCGCAGTGCCAGATTGTTTATATGGAACCACCTCCGCAGTTCATCTAGCTCGTGGTGGCAATCTAGACGTAATCCCCATACCTGTCCATTCAAGTTCCTATTCTGATCCTAATCGGTTCCCTTCAAATTCATATCACACGCAAGTAAAGAGTATACTACCGCTAGAAGGAACTGTGACGGTGGCGGCATCGATTGATCATGACGTGGCAGATCAATCTTTCCATCTATCCATATGGAGAGTAATAGAAATACAAAATAATTGTAAAAGCAAGATACAAGCAACTAAGCTGACAGCGACCTTCCCTACACAAGAATCCCTCTATCGAAAGCCGATTGTGACTCGTTGCATGGCAGTCCACAATTCTGTCTCCAGTACTTAGTTCAATGTTTCCCGCTACGTGAACTCCACATCGTCATCGTGATACCAAACCAGCGCCTCCCTCGCTCATGGCGGTCATCCCTTTGCACGTCATGCTCGACCAAATGCCTCCTCTTATTTCGGTTTGGGTACAACAATCCTCGTCTTTGCGCTTTAAAATCGTGGTGGGATGATTCAGCGCCCATCGTTGTCGTGCCGAGCGCCTCGGTAAACCCTCTGAGAAAGAAAGGTCAGAACGTCAGATATGAGGGCGATGGCCGGACCCTCGCGTGCGCACCTCTTTACCGCATCAAGATAATGTTCGCGATCAAAGTGCGTATCAGAATTAAACGTGACACCGTGAGGAGACATGACGATGCCGCGATTTTCGAGCCTATAAACAATAAAAAAAATCGATTGGACCGCTTCGCTTTGACTCCCAATGTGGGAAGCTGAACATACGATGCTCTCCAAGACTCGTAGCGCGACGATATTTTATGAGCCAAGTAGAGAACACCAAAGATGGCACCAACGAAGAATGCAGTAGTCTGTGCAGCCACCAGAGCATTCAGACATCAGTAGGGTGCAGGTCGTGTGCCGATAATCGAGAAGACATCACGTACAATGATAAGGGAAAAGACGTCGATCCTGTGTGGTATGTACATTTTTATGGTGCACCAACAAGGTTACGTGGGGGGAAAAGCCTAGGGAACTGGTCGGACGCACCATCTTGCCATGGCACGTGATTTCCAGTAATGAGCCTAGCCCTTTGTTTGAGGGACAGGAATCAAGAAATAAGGACGTGCGGGTATTGGAAGGGATGTTGAGCGATCCGAGGGCCAACTGGAAATGATGACGACGTTGTGGGTGTTCGAGAATTTTGACCTGCGTCTCATGGGGTTTAAATAACACCTGGAAACCGGAGCCGTGATGGCCGAAACACCGGCGAGCCAAGCGGAGCCGGCATCATATGGTCATGGCTTGAATAGGGTGCGCCCAGGACGAGTCGGGGAGCGTCGACGTCAACGAGATCAAACTCAGTCAGGTGGCCAATGAGAGGGTGAGACAAATGGCACCCGGTCCTCGATGGTTCTCAAAACCGAAAAGCGTCCTTGGAGTTTGAGAACCGATGCAGTAATTTGGCTCAAGGTTGTGCACGACGTTTCGATATGGAGTCAATACTGGGAGATGGGTCAAGCTCCTGGTCTACCATTTATGGGGAAGGCACCTTGGTTACTTATACGGATGAGCGACGAGGGCGGAGCGGTTGAAACAGTGCCGTACCGTGACATATGGGCGCGATATCGTGGTATCTTCGAATTCCGCCAGGCCACCAACTATAGCGTTGTGGGTTGGTGTGCTGGCAATTACTTGATTAGATGCAAAGGGTTGCCGTAAGCAATCTGGACGGATCGAGAAAAGATCAATCATATGCTTCAGCACGATTACCTGCCTTCCACTGCCCCCTACGTCTCCAACAAGTTTCACTGGACGACAACCAAGACGTGCGCATGGGCGTCCTTGCCCGCGATATTGACACTGATTCACCCTCAACGTACGTCCCAGTCCGAAATCAGGCGATCTAAGGTTCTGGCAAGTCTGATGGCTTCACCACGTTCTTGAACAAGCAATGATTCAGAAGCGGGATCCCGTATAGGCAAGCACAATTTGCATTTGAAGAAAACGGGTTTGCCAAGACGACCACAGGCTCCGCTCGCTCATATCTTTGCCTGTTACCCGCTCCTGTGAGCACACAGATGTACAGGCCGCCAACCCATGCTTGGCCTGACTATCCATGATGCCCAGCAGTTGAAATATTTTCTCATTGAAA
>JBBPTS010000605.1:0-13297 GCA_038094235.1 Fistulinella staudtii
CTTAGGGGGTGATTTTGTAGCCAATAGTATGTACTATTTATGTCTCCACCAAGGCTAAGCATGATTCCCACAATGTTTGGCAGTGCGCTCCGCACACTGCTGTTAGGGTAACATTGAAAGGGTTTTTGAGGTCACTGTAGTAGAGACAATTGCACTCAGAAGGGAGGCACGTCGCCTAGGCTTGGAAGAAGCAGGCACAGCGAGGATAGAAGAATTGTTAGGAGGAGCCACAGTCAGGACTCTAAAACAAGAAGAAGTAGAGGTACTGCTCCCACGCACCCCCACCTCACCTCATTCCTCCACTGTCATCTCCAAAAGAAGAGAGAGGCAATACAACCCAGTCCCTCAGAAAAAACGAGGAGACGTCCCCACCATGAGCTCGTACCTCCAACCACATTGCAACCTCAGGGTAGTGAGGAAGTAAAGACAAAGAGGCATAAACCTGTGTACTTGAAATAGACATTCACTGCTTGTTAAGAAGGTTCACAAGCTTGTGCTAAAGAAAGAAGAAACACCACCAGAAGAAACAATGGCCACACTCTCCCAACAAGACTTCGACTCCCTCATGGCCCGCATCACCTCTCTAGAAAATGATTCCATCCAAAACCGCATTGACAAGGACACCATGATAGATGCAGCAAGGCTAATGGAACAGCAACTCAGGGACACCAATGATTGGGCCACGGCAGCTGAACAAAGGACAAGGGATCTGCTAGAAACATTCTCTTGGGCCAGATTAGGAGGGGGAAGTGGGAAAGTAGAAGTGTTCGCCAACCCCGGGGAATTCAGAGGAAACCCAAAGGAGTTTAACAAATGGTGGACAAAGATAAGGACCTTCATCAATATTAATGAACAGACCTTTATGAAGGACTGCGTCAACACCTCAGGCCAGCCAATACTGGTCAATGGAAGGAGGCTAACAGAACCAGACTTAGAAAGAAGATTGGTAGCAGTTCTATCAAGGATGAAAGGACAAAAAGCGGGGAACTGGGCGGAAGCCGAACTCGACCAAATGAACAAACATGGAGTACACTTCCCAAGCTGGGAAGACTTCTCCAAAGTGGTCGAAAGCATGTTCTGGCCCATGCTACAAAAAGACACCGCAGTAATGGATTTGGAAAGGCTAGAACAGGGCAACATGGATGTAGATGAATTCCTAGCCCAATGGAGATCTCTCCAAATCCAAGCCAAAGTCGACAACGGACATGGCATCTGCATCCTAGAGAAGAACATTAACTTCTTCATCAAAAAGGACCTCTTCCACAACAATAGGAGGAAGGAGACAATAGAAGAAACTATCAAAGAGATTAGGGACATAGGAAAGAATCAAGAAGCTTTCTGAATGGCTATAAATTTAAAGAAACGGGGAGCGCAACCCCAAAGAAGAGAAACAAGAGAAGGGCCCAGTGTAGCCACTGCCTCCACCAACCCCCAATCAAGAAGCTGCTACAACTGCGGTGAAACAGGACATTTCACCTACAATTGCCCTAAGCTGAAGAAACAATGTGACGACTGTGGATGGGCAGTGTAACCAACGTCGTCCTCAACTATCAAAGGAGGAGATAAGATAGGAATCTTATCTATATCTTCAGAGGGTGCGATAAGGATCACCTTCAGAGTTGCTCTTCGTACTTCAGAACCTTGTCAACCCTATCTTCTATAAGGGCAAAGGGCAAGTGTATGATGACAGGAAATGTGCACCAATGAAGAGGGGAGTGGTTGAGTAAGCAACTCCACTTAGCTACTGCCAGGGGTCCTGGTGGTAGAGCACACTGGTTAGGTGTGAGATCCACAAGTTAACAAGACTGGAGGGCATCTAGTGCTAGCCCTGCTACTTATATACATCTTCTGATGAGGCAGTGTATGACCTCATATGGTAAATACAGTATTGTACCATTGTGGCTATTCTGTGGCCACGTCAGTGTCCTTCTGATAAGAGAACATGTGTTCTCCTCATGTCTATCAAATGGAAGAGAAGGCTCTGCCTTCTATCTATCCTCATGGCAACCTCATGTGCCGCTTCTAAGTCCTAGGATCAATCTATGATCTGATCTTCTTTATCTAAGATCCAACCACGATGGGATCTTCTTCTAGAGATCTCAGATCTCACTTCTGGTGGTGGAGATAGTGCGATCTCCCTTCTATCCTTCGAGGATTCTTCTAAGTGTCACTGATAAGATCAGGACTTGCAATTGTGCGATAAGATGTCGGAGATTGCCGAGATAAGATAAGATAAGATTGTCGAAATCTAATCTTCTTCAGAATGCGCTGTTGCGCAGAAGTGATAATGATAGCGATCATTACAGGCAGGAGGACAGCATAAGCAACGATGTCCCAAAACAAAGAGAAATGCCCAAGGAGCTTGGAAAGAAGAAAAACCAGCAACCTCGTGGGAAGTAGCCAACGAGGCACTAAAGATCAATGATTCCATTGCAGATCTTAAAGGAATGTCAATGGACGAAATGCAAGAATATTTTGTCAGAAGAAGCCAGAAGGGAAAAGGACGAGCAAACTGAAGAAGGGGCTTCGGTTTGCTAATAGGTTTGAAATACTCATGGGTCCAGAAGTATTTATTCCGGAAGAACATTGTATCACATCAGGGGCAGCTTAAGAAGAGCGCGGTGTAGACGAAACTTGCACGCTTGATTCCTCAAAGAAAAAGAATAACCCGGAAAAGGAAGAAGAAATCCCCGAAGTGCTAGCCACTAGATCAGCTCGAATCAAGGGAAAAGAAATTGTCATGACCCTGGGGATCTCAGCTGATAAGAAAAGCTTTATCAAAGGAAGGGCCCTACTGGATAGCGGTGCCAACATGACCTTCATCGATGAATGATGGGTTCAAAAGAATCAAATTCCCATGAAGAAGCTAGTGAAACGCGAAGACCTTCTTTATCCTTCGAGAGCTGGTTCTCTGAAGAAAGTGGCAGATGACCTTATCAAAAGGTGTAGTGTGCTTATTAAGCAGGAGGTGTGGGGGAACTGAGTCTGACTGGTAGAGCACAGCCGTGGGTGTGAGATCCAAGTAAGCAAGACTGGGGTTTTACCAGTCGAGCTACCCAGCTATTGAAGCGGACAACCACGCGCTAGTTGTACACTGAATGTCAGCCTCTATATCCTATAAGGGGGAACGGGCGTAGCGGAAGGTAGGGGAAGTCCTATATGTGGGTTGAGGGCATATTGGGTGAACCTTGCTTCAATAGTGAAGGACTTTCTTGTCGTCGTATCACGGTTGATGTTCGTATCGAACCGGGCAAAGGGTGAGAGTTGCTTCTGACTTCTGAGAGGTTGTGAAGATCAAGTTAACAAAGCTGGGGAGCTTTGCCGACTGGATCGCTGCTATTAAATACTATCTACTACAGGGCACGGACCATATGACATCACTACATGAGGAGGGAGCATGGATCAACATGCTGCATACATGAGGCGGACTAGAGTGTTCTATGATGTCAATAAGTAGCGGTGAGGTAAAGATAAGGGAACGTGTCAGGTTCCAGACTGTGATGTCATCGATAGCATAAATAGAAACGAACCATGAACTCGCGGTGAGGCATCTAGCCAAACATGAGGTGAAGGTGTGGATGACAGGTGTGAAACACGGGAAGACAAGGGTCTAGGCCGGTTTCGCAACAGCTATATATATGCAAAAGTACATGGCTGTGTCTATCCTAATCGAGCAGAGCCTTATCTAGGCTGTGCGTGAGAAGTGATAAGTACATCAGAAAGGTCCATCAGAAAACATAGCCGAGATAGCAGTAATGAAGAAAGCATGCGTTACATGAGGCATAGGAATGGAAGAGATGGAGATGAGCGTGGGAACATAATGTGGCAATGCTGACTGATATGGGTAGATGGGATCTGTATCTTAGATCAGATCTCCCTTACATCAGTGAGAGCGTGAGAAGAGAAAGAGAAAGAGAAAAACGACTAAGTCCTTGCAATCGCATAATTATCTGATAAGATACCGTGGATGGCCGAGATAAGATAAGATAGCTGTCAAAGCTGGAGAGGCTTGGGCTGTGCATCGATGCCGGTTCTTGCCATCGCTTCTAAGTCTGAAGCATGAAAGTAACGAGCCGTTACAGCTAGTAAGACCCATACCAGTCTTCAACGTGGATGGGACCAAGAACTCAGCCGGGAACATCACACACACCGCTGAAATCATCATTGACTTCAATGGACATAGAGAGAAGGTGACAGCTGATGTGACATATCTCCATAAATTCGATCTGGTCATAGGCTTCACATGGCTACAACGCCACAATCCGGAAATAGATTGGCAGACAGGGGAAGTCAAGATGACTCATTGCCCACGATCCTGCCTCTTACTCCAAGAAAGAAGCACCTGGATAGCTCAGTGTGAAAAAGAAGAAGAAGATAACACGTGGGAAGCCTATAAGATAAGGGCTGCCCTAACAAAAGAATCACCCACTGAGAAGTGACCAGAAGATCTAGTCCCGATCAGGTTCCACAAATGGCTGAAAGTGTTCTCACAACATGAATCAGAAAGAATGCCCCTCCGGAAGCTATGGGATCACAAAATCGAACTAAAAGATACGTTCGTACCTAAAAAGGGAAGGATTATTCCACTCTCAGTCATGGAACAGGAAGAAGTATCCACCTTCCTAGATGACCAACTTCAGAAGGGTTACATATGGCCTTCCAAGTCACCCCAAACCTTGCCGGTGTTCTTTGTCCCAAAGAAGGATGGCAGAAAGAGGATGGTACAGGACTACTGATATCTCAACCAACACACTGTGCGAAACAACTACCCCCTACCTCTCATCAGCTCCCTCATAGACAAACTAAAAGGAGCAACAAGGTTCACGAAAATAGATCTCCGATGGGGATATAACAACGTCTGAATCAAAGAAGGAGACGAATGGAAGACAGCCTTTGTATGCTTCAAAGGTGTCTTTGAACCACTCGTCATGTACTTTGGACTAATGAACTCCCCCTCTACATTTCAAGCAATGATGAACAAGATCTTCTCGGATATGGACAATGTGGTAGTGGTGTACATCAACGACCTCCTGATCTTCATGAAAGGAGAAACCCCAGAAGAACATGATAAAATCGTGGAAGAAGTCCTCTGTCAGTTAGAAGAAAATGATCTTTTTGCCAAACCCGAAAAATGTACCTTCGGAGTAGAAGAAGTCCCCTTCCTAGGAATGGTCATTAGCAAAGATGGCATTACCATTGAACAAGATAAAGTAGAAGCCATTACGCAATGGCCAAGTCCGAAAACCACCTGACAAGCTCATGCATTCCTTGGATTGGCCAACTTCTACAGAAGATTTGTCGATAAGATGGCACAGTATACGCGTCCTCTCAATAACCTTCTCAAAAAGGATTGCATCTTTCATTGGGGAGAGAAAGAAGAGAATGTCTTTAACAAGCTAAAAGAGGTATTCACTATAGCTCCGGTACTTGCTTACCCAGATGAGGAAGCAGAGTATCGAGTTGAAACAGATGCATCAGACTTCGCCACAGGGGCAGTACTGCTGGTGAAGAAGAAAGAACTTTTCCATCCTGTAGTATATCTCTCTCATTCAATGACACCAGAAGAGAGAAACTATCAAGTCTTTGACAAGGAAATGCTCAGCGTAATCCGCGTCCTAGAAGAATGGCATCATCATTTGGAAGGAGCCAAGAAAAGTTCAAAATCTGGAACAACCATGCGAACCCCCAATGGTTTATGGAAAAACAGAACCTTAACAGAAGACAGGCCCACTGGTCGCAGTACTTATCCAGATTTGACTACACCTGGGTACACAAACCTGGCACCCAAATGCAAAAGGCAGACACACTCTCCCAAAGACCTGATCATGCAATTGGGATAGATGAAGACAACCAAGGAGTGGTGATGATGACCCCAGATAAAATCTGAAACATAAGGGTCTAGGATGATAGGGATGATATGAAAGACAGAATCCATAATCACACACTCGCCCTCAAAGAATCAGAAGTACAAAAGATTGAAGAAGACAGGGGGCAGTTATCTGACAATGGGCTCTTTATAAAGGACAAAAAGATGTTTGTCACACCAGAAGATCGGATGGACCTCATCACCCTCCATCACGACACTCCAATCACAGGACACCCTGGGAATGAGAAAATGTTAGAACTTGTCAAACGGCACTACTATTGGCCAGGTATGACAGTTCAGATAAAAGATTACATGGCTAGATGCCACACATGCCAAAAGATGAAGACAGGGAATCAGCCACCAGCCGGCAAGCTCCAACCCTTAGAACTCCCTCACATGCCATGGGAAGATGTATCAGCCGATTTCATCACCGATCTTCCAGTCTCATCACTATATGACTCTATCCTCGTGGTAATGGACAGGTTCTCCAAGGAAGTAGAGTTTATACCCTGCAAGAAAGATATCACGGTGCTGGAAACTGCCAAGCTTTACCTCACAAGGGTCTGGATGAACCATGAGATACCTAGATCCATCATCTCAGATTGAGGCCCCCAATTTGCTGTGCAAGTTATGAAAGACTTATGTGCTCACCTCAGGATACGCCCGTGGCTTTCCACAGCAGCACATCCCCAGACAGATGGCCAAACCGAAAGGATCAACCGAGATCTCCAACAGTATCTGTGGTTATTTATCTGTGACCACCAAGAAGATTGGTCGGACTGGCTGCCCATCGCCCAATTCAGCTATAACACGAAATGGCAGGCCTCCACTGAAAAGTCCCCTTTTGAAGTCACCAGAACCTACGCCCCTCGTATGGGAATAGAACCTGGAACATCCAAGGCACCTGCTGCAGACAACCTCACTCAGCAGATAGAAGAAACCCTCGCAGAAACATCTGTAAACTTAGAAAAGGCACAGAAGTGCATGGTTCTGCAGACAGACAAACACAGAAGCAATGCGCCAGAATACAAGATCGGAGATCAAGTATTACTGGCCACCGACAACCTCCACCTAACAAGGCAATCTAAGAAGCTATCCGAGAAGTGGCTGGGCCCCTTCCCGATTATAGCAGTGATCAGCTGCAATGCCGTTAAACTACGACTCCCTCTCTCAATGAGAATCCACCCAGTCGTCAATGTGTCATGAGTCAAACCCTATAAGGAACGACTCAAAGAGCAGCCTGTGAAAGAACCAGGACCTGTCTTGACCACCGATGATCAGGAAGAGGAGTATGAAGTGGACTTCATTGTAGATGCACGCAAACGCCAAAACGGTTGGGAATATCTGGTACACTGAGCAGGATATGGTGAAGATGACTGTACATGGGAACCGAAGAAGAATCTCACCCATGCTACAGACACCCTGGCTCACTTCCACGAAAAGAATCACCACCTTGACGCACACGAAGCCTTCTGTTACAAATCCATAAAAGTCTTGAGGACTTAGACATTTTCTTTCGCTTTCCACTGACATAAACCAGGTCACATGACTAACCCCATGACACATCACATGATGATGAAGATCACCTGATCTAGACGAGACCGAATCCTTCGCAACAAAGTGTTGCACCCTTGGGCACCATTAGCCTGTTCCCACCTTCCTTATATAAGGGGTACTGCCCTTTAATCTCTGCCCATGCAACTAACACCGGCATCAGAAGTCACGACATACATGAGTATTTAATCTCCGCTTCTTCTCTTCCATTTTAGAAGGCACTGCCTTTATTGGCTCCGAAGACCCTTGATGCACATTGCATCCTTATGCTCTACTTATCGCCCAATGGCACATTATGCTCGTATGGTATGATTTATAGAAATATGTTTATAGTAGCTATACCACAACATGTACACACACACCCTATGAATATATAAACCAGGCTGCTTTGCTGAGGACGATTCCTCAGTTAAAGTAGTTTGGTGGTGCAGACCTCTAAAGTCAACACACCCTGAGCTTCATTACTCAGTTCTTCCCTCTTCTCTAAAGTCACTAGTTGGCTTTTTTGTTTCACCTTCTATGATAAGTTTGGTCTATTTAACTCTTACGAATGTCACTGCAGCATAGTCTCTTTTGAAATTCCAAGGCTCAATCTGGAATCTCGAGCTCAGAAGGGGTGTGGTGTAATGGCTTGTTACTTTCATACTTTAGATCTAGAAGCGATGGCAAGAACTGGCATAGATGCACAGCCCAAGCCTCTCCACCTTTGACAGGTTATCTTATCTTATCTCGGCATTCTGCGATATCTTATCAGATAAGCACATGATTGCAAGGACTTAGTCGTTTCTCTTTCTCTCTCTCTTTTCCACACTCTCGCTGACGTAAGGAAGATCTGATCTAAGATACAGATCTCATCTATCCATATTGGTCAGCATTGCCTCCTTATGTTCCCACACTCATCTCCGTTTCCTTCCATTCTTATGTCTCATGTAATACATGCTCTTTTCATTACCGCTATCTTGGCTATATCTTCTGATGGACTTTCTGATGTACTTATTGCTTCTCACGCACAGCCTAGATAAAGACTGCACTCGATTAGGATAGACACAGCCATGTACTCTTGCATATATATAGCCGGGTAGCTCGACTGGTAAAACCCCAGTCTTGCTTACTTAGATCTCATGCCTACAGCTGTGCTCTACCAGTCGGACTCAGTTCATCCCTCCTCCCTACTATCCACAACACACTACACCTTTGAAAGGCTACTCATAACTTCGAAGGCCAACCCTTAAAGTAGAAGAAAGTCTTCACGTTTCACTACCAATCTGTCTTCTTTCAGTCCATTCAGAAAGGCAGTGTGATCCCCATTGTACATATCTAGTCTCTCCACAGTACCACAAAGATCCAATCTGTTCTCTTCTGCCTTCTCTACCAGGTACTCAATCTTGAGCAGAAGGTAGAGTCCTTGTAGCTTCTTGTAGAAGCTGGGGGTGGGACGGTTGGTGTACTGTCGTCTCTGCGCTTGTTCAACGAGGTCGGTGATGCTCTGGATGAAGAGCCTTGCTTCTCAATCGAACTTCTGGTGGGAGGCTAGGACCTCGGGGTCAATGGGCACCGGTTCGTCGGCAAAGAGATCTGTAGAGGGGGTGGAGGAAATGGAGAAGTGCGATGAAGACACTGGTTCTGTGAGTACTAGTGAGGTAATGAAATGAAAAAGCCAACTAGTGACTTTTAAAAGGAAGTGGAACTGAGTAAAGAGCTCAGGGGCTTTAAAGTCTGCACCGCCAAGTTACTTTGACTAAGGAGTTGTCCTCAGCAAAGTGACTTGGCTTATATATTCATAGTTATGTTTGTACATGTTGTGACATATCTACCATAAACGTATTTCTGAGAATCATACCATATGAGCATAATTCGCTAGTGGGCAATAGATAGAGCATGAAGATGCCTCATACATCAAGGGTTCTTTGGAGCCGCTAAAGGCAGTGCCTTTTGAAATGGAAGAGAAGTGACGGAGATTAAATAAACGTGTGGGTCGTGACTTCTAAGACTTCTGATGCCCGATAGTGTGGTAAGGGCGGAGATGAAAGGGCAGTGCCCCTCATAGAAGGAAGGTGGGAACAGGCTAGTGGGAGTTACTCTCAGTTGAGTGGCCCTTTATATATTCATGGGCATATGTGTGTACATGTTTGTACATAATGCCATAAATGTATTTCTAAGAATTGTACCATATGAGCATAATCCGCCATTGGACGATAAGTAGTACATGAGGATGCAATGTTCATCAAGGGTTGTCAGAGTCAATAAGGCAGTGCCTTCTGTTATGGAAGGGAAGTAAAGCGGAAATTAAATAAGCATGTGAATACTTCTGATGCCCAGTTCTGTGGTAAGGGCAGAGATTAATAAGGGCAGTGCCCCACATATATGGAAATAGGGAAACGGGCCAATGGTGCTCAAGGGTGCGACACTTGTTGCGAATGTTTTGGTCTCTTCTAGATCATGTGATCTTCATCATCATGTGATGTGTCATGGGGTTAGTCACGTGACCTGGCTTATGTCATTTGAAAGCAAAGGAAAACATCTAAGTCATCAAGACTTTATTGGATTCGTAACATGCACGGACCACATGACATCACTACATGAGGGGGGAGCATGGATCAACATGCTTCATACATGAGGTGGACTAGAGTGTTCTATAATGTCAATAAGTAGTGGGTATGTAAAGATAAGGGAATGTGTTGTGGTCCAGACCATGATGTCACTGATAGCATAAATAGAAATGAACCATGAACTCACGGTGAGGCATCTAGCCAAACATGAGGTGAGGGCTGTTGTGAATCTGGCCTAGACCCTTGTCTTCCCATGATTCCCAAGCTGTCATCCACGCCTTCACCTCATGTTTGGCTAGATGCCTCATTGCGAGTTCACGGTTCGTTTCTATTTATGCTATCAATGACGTCATGGTCTGGAACTTGACACTTTCCCTTATCTTTACCTCACCATTACTTATTGACATCATAGAATACTCTAGTCCGCCTCATGTACGCAGCATGTTGATCCATGCTCCCTCCTCATGTAGTGATGTCATATGGTCCGTGCACTGTAGTAGATAGTATTTAATAGAAGTGATCAGTGGACAAAGCTCCCCAGCTTTATTCACTTGATCTTTTCACTCGAAGACAGTAGCATGAAGACAGCTCTTACCTTTGCCCGGTTCGATATGAACATCAACCGTGATCAGACGACGTACAGAAGTCCTTCACCTTTGAAGCAAAGCCCATCCTATTCACCCATGTCTAGGACTCCCGTCCCTTCCTTCGCTATGCCCCACTTTCCCCCTTTTAGGATATAGAGGCTGACATTCACGACACAACTAGCGAGTGGTTGTTCCATTTCACTTGAATAAAGCTACACACTGTTGCCCTTAGGAGCGACCTCTCCTTTGCCCAACAGGAACTCTATATCCTTTCTTTACCCCTCCACAAGTACGACGATGGCCACCTCTTGGTCACAGACAAGTTCTCCCACCTGATTTGTCGTTCGCCTCCCAGCATTGACATCTACCCCTAAAGCACAGTCGGCCACACGTAAGCCGTACTGTCGAGTATGTGGCGGTACCCACACCGCCAAAGCATGTCCAAAGTGTTTCAACTGTGGACAGGATGGTCATATCCAACGCACGTGCCCAAAGAAGCTTCGGTGTTACCATTGCCAGCGAGAAGGGCACGTTGGAGCGAAATGTCCGTGGAACAAGGAAGCCAAACAAGAGAATGCTTCGGCCAAACTTGAAACCACGACAAACCCTTCCCCACTCCTTCTCGACGTCCTCATGAAGATTCAGAAGTTGTTGGATCTTCTCAAGGTACGAGTTGAGAAACTCGAGAAGAAATCCGCCAAGTCAGCAGACGCACTGGCTCCCCTCCGAAAGGACATTGCTGACCAAAGATGGGTCCTTTGTTCTCTCGACCCCCTGATTCGCCAGGCCAACAACAGCCGCAATTGTCTCATTGACGAGACACGTGAAAAGCAGAAGAAGCTGTCAGAAGCTTTGCGAGGGGCTGCCCAAAAGAAGCTAGAGGAACACCTGAAGACCCTGGAGGTTCCTCAGCGAAACGAGGCAGCCACACCGTCAGGAACTGCGGAAGAAGTTCCCAAGTCCACGGAGATTAAAATCTACAACCCTTTCTCTATCACCGATGACAAGAAGGTGCCATCACCATCAACCATGCCCAAAGCTTCGACATCCACATTGAAGGGGCTTGATAACCCAATCTCGCCCACACCTTCTACCCTTTCCTCTCTCTTCTCTACCCCAGCGCAAACCCCTACTCCGACTCCTAAGTCTACAAGCGCTGAGCTTCCACCCACCACTCCTAAACCCGTTAAGTTTGAGGACCTCCTCAAACCACCCCAAACCCCTCTCTCATGATACCTCGATGTCAGACGCTCAAACGATGAAGAGCAGCTGCAGAAACTGGTCAAAGAGGTCTGCACCTGTGGACCACGTTTCCCCAACAGCAAATGCACCACCTGTGCATTGGACGAAACACGTCGACAAAAGAAAACCGCTGCCGAGCAGCGCGAGCTCTGGAACGAGTACCAAAAGAGAAAACCGAGCGAGTCACTATTCGGATCAGACGGCGAGTGTTGCACTCAATAACTGCCTCTGAAACCGATAATGCGAGGCTCTGAAGAGGATAACTACCCTCTTGAATGAAGCAAACCTAACTCCTATGACTTCTAAGGAGCGCAGATGCTTGTTGTTGGGCAAGGGAGACGTGGACTGGAGTATACCATGTGAAGGTTCTTCCGTGGACTGGGGTACACCGTGTGAGGGTTCTCCCTTATATAGAGGAAAGGACATTCTGTGTCAAGAGAGGAAAGCGTCCTTTGATATCCAGGGACTATACTGGGACCAAGTGAGCTACCTGGCAGCTTATCCGCTTGTTAGGCAAAAGTTCCAAGGTGAACAAGACTGGGGTTACCAGCCAAGTTCCTTGGGTTTATATATGCATAGATCGAGGCTGTACATGGCTGTGTAACTACCCTAATCGAGGCACTGCTTATCTGGGCTGTGCGTGAGAAGCGATAAGTACATCAGAATGTTCCAACAGAAAGCATAGCCGAGATAACAAGAATAGAAAGCAGGAATTAATAAAGCATGTATGACATGAGGTATAGAATGGAAGAGACAGAAATAAATGTGAGAAAATAATGGGGCAGTGTTGACCGATATGGTTAGATGAGATCTGTATCTTAGATCGGATTTGTCATATGTCAACGAGTGCGAAAGAAAGTATAAGTCTGAGAGAAAAGGAGAACTTCTAAGTCCCTTCAGATAAGATCAATCCCGCAATTGTGCGATACCTTGATAAGATATCGGAGAATGCCGAGATAAGATAAGTGTTAAGTGTTGTGATTGCGCACTTAGCGCATTTTAGGCCTCTTTGCTCTATTTAGAGTGTTTGGCACACATGTGCTATGTTTCTCTTGTTTTTGTTTGTTGTTTGGACGCTCTATTCATGTCGGAGTTCACTGTCATCGCTTCTCCAGTTTCTGACAGTGAACTCCAGCTGTGAGCCAATCCAGCTGTTCTAACAGGTTATGAGCCCTGCGCTTTGAGCTGCACTTCAATTGCCTCAGCACCTTCCCACTCGACGAAATTTTCACTCCATCATCCACTCCTCACTCCTCTCCACTCTACACTTCTCTGTCCCCATTCCAATGTCCTCTGAACACCACAACCATCGCATCCAGCCTCTCTCAGGCTCGAATTACACCACATGGAGTGAAGAGATGAAGGCTCTGTTTGTTAACAACCCTAAGTGCTAAGGCTGGAGTTCACAGTCAGAAACTATGGTATTCGAGTGTAGCTACTACAACACACCTGGAGTTCACAGTCAGAAACTAAAGAAAGCGTGCTGTGAACTCCGACAA
>JBBPTS010000606.1:0-13279 GCA_038094235.1 Fistulinella staudtii
GACTATATCTCTGTACCCTGTGAATGGAATCACATGACTTAGGGGGTGATTTTGTAGCCAATAGTATGTACTATTTATGTCTCCACCAAGGCTAAGCATGATTCCCACAATGTTTGGCAGTGCGCTCTGCACACTGCTGTTAGGGTAAACATTGAAAGGGTTTTTGAGGTCACTGTATAACATGTGGATGTATCATATATCAAGGGTCTTCAGAGCCAGTAAAGGCAGTGCCTTCTGTAATGGAAGAGAAGGAGAACGGAGATTAAATACTCATGTCAGTCATTACTTCTGATGTCAGTGCTTATTGTACAGGATGGAGATGAAAGGGCAGTGTCTCACATATAAGGAAAGTGGAGATGGGCTAGTGGTGCCCAAGAGTGCAACACTTTGTCGCGAAAGGTTCATTCTCTTCTGGATCATGTGATCCTTCATCGTCATGTGATGAGTCACGGGGTTAGTCACATGACCTGGCTTATATGAGCAGAAAGCAGGGAAAATCATCTAAGTCATCAAGACTTTTATTGGATTCGTAACACCATCCCCTTCTCATGGTCTTCAAGTTCCATCAAAGACCCTATTGGGTGGTTGGGTGGGATGTGAAGGTGACAGTGCATATGAAGAGGGTTTTGTAGGGGTTTTCGAGGCCGAAATTTTCATAGAATGACTTGCGTAAGTGGAGCTTGGGGTTTTTCTCGTGGAATTCTGCTATCGCCTCCTTGGCATGGGTGAGATTCTTCTCAGGTTCCCAAGTGCAGTCTTCTTCCAGGTATCCATGCCAATGCACCAGATATTCCCATCTGTTCCATCATTTACGAGTGTCTACAATAAAATCAACTTCATATTCTTCATCCCGGTCCTCGGTCACTAGGACTGGCCCTGGGTTCTGTACAGGTTGGCCGTCAAGGCATTCTTTGTAGGGTTTGATCCGTGATACATTTACCACAGGGTGGATTTTAATGTGTGAAGGAAGGAGTAGTTTAACGGCATTCCGGCTGATTATCTGCATGATTTGGAAGGGGCCCAGCCACTTCCCAGACATCTTTCGTGACTCTCATGTCAAGTGGAGGTTATCCATGGCAAGCAACACCTGTTCACCTAACTTGTATTCAGGGGCATCAGATTGGTACTTGTCGGCTTGTTTTTTCATTGCCTCCTGGGCCTTTTTTAGATTGGCAGACGTTTCTGCAAGGGTTCACTCGATTTTCTAAGCTAATTTGTCTGCTGCTGGAGCTTTGGAGGTTCTGGGTTCCACTCCCATCCTGGGGGGATAAGTGTGGATAACCTCAAAGGGGGTTTTCTGGGAAGAAGCTTGCTTCTTCGAATTATAGGAGAATTGAGTGATGGGCAGCCATTCGCTCCAGTCATTCTGATGATCACAAATGAACAACTGAAGGTATTACTGTAAGTCCCATATGATGTGCTCCATCTGTCCGTCCATTTGCAGATGAGATGTTGTTGATAGGTGGGTTTTTATTCCTAGGCGTGTGCACAGATCTTTCATGACTTGTGCGGCGAATTGTGAGGCGCGATCTGACACAATGCTTCGGGGAAGTCCATGGTTCATCCAAACATGTTCTAAATAAAGCTTAGCTGTTTCAAACGCACTGATGGCTTTGTGATAGGGGATGAATTCCACTTCTTTGGAAAATCAATCCATGATGGCAAGTACTGAATCATAGTCTTGGGAGATGGGTAGATCTGTAAGAAAGTTGGCAGAGATATCTTCCCATGGCATGTTCGGTAGTTCCAGTGGCTGTAGCTTGCCAGCTGGAGCCGTATTTCCTGTTTTCATTTTCTGACAGGTGTGGCACCAGGCCATGTAGTCTTTTACATCTTTGGTCATTTCTGGCCAATAGTAATGGGTCTAGATTAGGCTCATTGTTTTCTCTACTCCTGGATGTCCTGCCACTGGTGTATCATGGTGGGCAGTCATTACCGTCATTTGGACCTTTTCCGGAGTGAAGACTTTGCCTTCTTTCCTGAAGACTCCATCATCTGAGAGCTCGGCTCCCTGGTTTTCTAGGTTGTTGACCTCCAATTCCCGAAGTTGCACGGTTTCCGATTGGATCTGGTCGAGGATTCTGTCCCCATCATCTTCGATGCATGTCAAACGAATCTTATCCGGGGTGATGAGTTAGACTCCTTTATTATTGTTCTCAACACCTTCTGCATAATCGCTTCTTCTAGAAAGCACATCTGCTACACCCATCACCATTCCAGGTTTGTGTACCTGAAATGAAGCAACCACTCGCTAGTTGCGGCGTGAACGTCAGCCTCTATATCCTTAAGAAGATGGGAACAGGCATAGTGGAAGGGAGGAATGTCCTAGACTTGGGTTGAGGGCAAATAGGGTTGAGCCTTGCTTCAAGGGTGAAGGACTTCTGTTGGTCGTTGTATCATGGTTGATGTTCATATTGAACTGGGCAAAGGTAGAGCTACTTCTGGGCTGTCTTCGAGTGAAAGATCAAGTGAATAAAGCTGGGACCTTTATCCACAGGATCACTTCTATTAAATACTATCTACACATGTGCACAGACCATATGACATCACTACATGAGGGAGGAGCATGGATCAACATGCTTCGTACATGAGGCGGACTAGAGTGTTCTATGATGTCAATAAGTAGTGGGTACATAGAGATAAGGGAACGTGTCATGGTCCAGACCATGACGTCATTGATAGCATAAATAGAAAACGAACCGTGAACTCTCAATAAGGCATCTAGCCAAACATGAGGTGAAGGCGTGGATGACAGGTGTGAAGTGCAGGAAGACAAGGGTCTAGGCCAGATTCACAACAGTACCCAGATATAGTTGAAGTGAGATAAATATTGGCTTCATCGAGCCTGTCTTCTGTTGAGATCTTGTTTCTGCATGAACCACTGGAGATTTGCATGGTCATTCCAGATCTCGAACTGAAAGTGTGCCCCTTCTAGGTAGTGTCGCCATTTCTCGAGCGCCCTGATTACACTGAGCATTTCTTTATCAAACACCAGGTAGTTCCTTTCAGTGTCATTCAGGATGTGGGAGAAGAATGCGACTGGGTGCCAGTGGTCTTCCTTTTTTGTTTCCAGGATTGCCCCTGTGGCAAAATCCGATGCATCCATCTGTAATCTATACTTGGTTTCATCGTCTGGGAAAGCCAAGATGGGCGTCATGGAAAATGCTTCCTTGAGCTTATCAAAAGCTCCTTATTCTTCCGACTGCCATTATAACCGATGTGCTTCTTCTAACTTCAGAGGGGAGGAATAGCCTTATCAAAGGCGTAGGGTTGCTTATGAAGCGATGGAGAGGGAGGCAACTACTGTCAGGGGTCCTGCTGGTAGAGCACACTGGTTAGGTGTGAGATCCAAGGTAACAAGACTGGGGTTTAGTCAGTTGAGCTGCCTCAGCTTATATAGGCAAAGATACATGGCTGTGTCTATCCTAATCGAGGCAGAGCTTATCTAGGCTGTGCGTGAGAAGCGATAAGTACATCAGAAAGTTCTATCAGAAAGCATAGCCGAGATAGCAGTAATGAAAAAGGCATGTGTTACATGAGTCATAAGAATGGAAGTACGCAGAGGTGAGCGTGAGAACATAATGGGTAGTGTTGACCAATATGGGTAGATGAGATCTGTATCTTAGATCAGATCTTCCATTATGTCAGTGAGTGCATGGGAAGGAAAAGGGAGAAAGAGAAACAACTAAGTCTGTTGCGATTGTGCGATATCTGATAAGATACTGGAGATTGCCGAGATAAGATAAGATAGCATGTAGCTTGTCAAAAGCGTAGTGGTTTGGGTCATGCTTCAATACCGGTTCTTGCCATTGCTTCTAAGTCTGAAGCGTGAAAGTAACAGGCTGTTACACCATACCCCTTCTGTGCTTGAGATTCCAGATCAAGCTTGGGAACTTCAAAAGATACTGTACTGCAGCGAGCTTCATAGGGGTTAAATAGGCCGAACTTGTCATAGAAGGCTTCTCTCGCGTCGAGGTGGTGGTTTTTCTCGTGGAAGTGGGCCAGGGCATCTGCAGCATGGGTAAGATTCTTCTTTGGTTCTCAGGTGCAATCGTCTTCTCCGTATCCTGCCCAGTGTACCAGATATTCCCAACCGTTTCTGCATTTCCGCACGTCTACAATGAAGTCCACTTCAAATTCTTCTTCCCAGTCATCAGTGATCAAGACAGGTCCTGGTTCTTTTACAGGCTGCCCTTCGAGTCTTTCCTTATAAGGTTTGACTCATGATACGTTGACGACGGGATGGATTCTCATCGAGAGAGGGAGTCGTAGTTTAACAGCGTTGTGGCTGACAACTTTTGTGATGGGGAAGGGTCCAAGCCACTTCTCAGATAGCTTCTTCGATTGCCTGGTGAGGCGAAGGTTTTTGGTGGCCAGCAATACTTGATCTCCAATCTTGTATTCTGGCGCATCGCTTCTATGTTTGTCTGCCTGCAGAACCATGCACTGTTGTGCCTTTTCAAGGTTTGCGGTTGTTTCCGCGAGGGTTTCTTCTATCTGATGTGCTAGGGTGTTGGCAGTGGGTGCCTTGGAAGATCCCGGTTCTATTCCCATTCGGGGAGCATAGGTGCGGGTTACTTCGAAGGGGGACTTCTGGGTCGAGGCCTGCTGTTTCACATTGTAGCTGAATTGGGCGATAGGCAGCCAGTCTGACCAATTTTCTTGATGGTTGCAGATGAATAACAGCAGATACTGCTGGAGATCTCGGTTGATCCGTTCTGTTTGTCCATCTGTTTGGGGGTGTGCTGCCGTAGAGAGCCGGAGACATATTCCTAGGCGAGCACAGAGATCCTTCATAACTTGCGCAGCAAATTGTGGTCCTCGGTCTGAGACAATGGATCTAGGGATTCCATGATTCGTCCAGACCTTTGTGAGGTAGAGTTTGGCGGTTTCCAGCACCGTAATTTCCTTCTTACAGGGGATGAATTCCACTTCCTTTGAGAACCTGTCCACTACCACAAGGATAGAGTTGTATAGCGACGAGACTGGGAGGTCGGTAATGAAGTCGGCTGATACGTCTTCCCAGGGCATGTGTGGAAGTTCTAGAGGTTGGAGTTTGCTGGCTGGCGGCTGATTCCCTGTTTTCATCTTTTGACACATATGGCATCTAGCGACGTAGTCTTTGATCTGTGCTGTCATGCCAGGCCAATAGTAGTGCTGCTTGACAAGCGCGAGTGTCTTCTCTCCTCCTGTTATGAATCCAATAAAAGTCTCGAGGACTTAGACGTTTTCTCTCGCTTTCGACTGACATAAACCAAGTCACGTGACTAACCCTGTGACGCATCACATGATGATGAAGATCACATGATCTAGACGAGAATGAATCCTTCGCGACAAGTGTCGCACCCTTGGGCATCACTAGCCCGTTCCTACTTCTCTTATACGCGGGGCACTGCCCTCTCATTTCCGCTCTGTGCAAGAAGCACTGACATCAGACGTAATGACGTACACGACTATTTAATTTCCGTTCTCTTCTCTTCCATTATAGAAGGCACTGCCTGTAACCGACGTACTTCTTCTAACTTCAGAGGATGAGGGATAGCCTATTAAAGGCATAGGGTTGCTTTGTAAGCGATGGAGGGGAAGTGACTACTGTCAGGGGTCCTGCTGGTAGAGCACACTGGTTAGGTGTGAGATCCAAGTTAACAAGACTGGGGTTTAGCCAGTCGAGCTGCCTGGGTTTATATAGGCAAAAGTACATGGCTGTGTCTATCCTAATCGAGGCAGAGCTTATCTAGGCTGTGCGTGAGAAGCGATAAGAACATCAGAAAGGTCCATCAGAAAGCATAGCCGAGATAGCGGAAATGAAAAGAGCGTGTGATACATGAGTCATAGGAATGGAAGCGAGCGGAGATAATCGTGAGAACATAATGGGGCAGTGCTGACCAATATGGATAGATGAGATCTGTATCTTAGATCAGATTTTCCGTTATGTCAGCGAGTGCGTGAGAAAGAGAAAGGAGAAAGAGGAGCGACTAAGTCCATTTGCAATCGTGCGATATCTGATAAGATACTGGAGATTGCCGAGATAAGATAAGATAATATATGGCTTGTCAAAAGCGTAGTGGTTTGGGCTGAGCGTCTATGCCGGTCCTTGCCATCGCTTTTAAGTCTGAAGCATAGAAGTAACAAGCTATTACACTGCCTTACTGGCTCCGAAGACCCTTGATGCACACAGCATCCTCATGCTTTACTTATCGCCCAATGGCGAATTATGCTCATATGGTACGATTCTTAGAAATACGTTTATGGTAGTTATGCACAAACATGTACACACACACTTATGAATATATAAAGGTGAATCCACTGAGCGTAAAAACCTCAGTCAGATTTACTTGAAGTTGCCCACCAAAGCACTTACGAGATCTCCACTCAGTCCCTCCTCCTCTACTCGAAACCCTTTGAGAGGTCTTTTCATTTCACTTAAATCCGACTACCCACTTCACCATCGACAACGGTCTTTGCTGAAGGTACAAGAAAACCAGACGCTGCAACAATAGGACGATTAAAGAAGTAACGTCCACCAGAAGTTCCATACCTCACAGATGCTAACAGGACTAGTGCCATCTTCACACTTTTCCATCTCCTCCACCCCTCCTCTAGACCTTTTCGCCGACGAACTGGCACCACTCGACCCGGAGGTAGTAGCCTCCCATCAGAAATTCAACAAAGAGGCAGGCCTCTTTATCCAGAGCATAACCAACCTGATCGAGCAAGCCGACTGTAGGCAACGCTCCAACCGACTTGCCCCAAGCTTCTACAAGGAGCTCCAAGGACCCTACTGAAGCGAACCTAACAACTCTAACTTGCGAGTGCGAGGAACCTTGACGTGGAGCAAGGGAGAGAGGGACTGGGGTACACCATGTGAGGGCTCTCCCTTCTATCCGGGAAGGATGCGCAGCGTCTAGGGGAAACGTCCTTTGTTATCCAGGGACTATACTGGGACCGAGTGAGCCACTAATCTTTACAGTCGCTGTGTTAGGCGAAAGTATCAAGTGAACAAGACTGGAGCTTCTGTAGCTCAGTCTCTACTTCTTATATACAATGGGTGGGAGGCTGTGCTCCATCCTTATAAGTAAATACTTCTATCGTATGACTGTGGCTATCCGGTGGCCGCGTCAGTGTCCTTCTGATAAGAGAACATGTGTTCTACTCATGTTCATCAAATGGAAGAGAAGGCCTTGCCTTCTATCTAACCTCATGGCATCCTCATGTGCCGCTTCTAAGTCCTAGGATCAATCTATGATCCAATCTTCTTCATCTAAGATCCAACCACAATGGGATCTTCTTAGCAAGATCTCAGATCTCGCTTCTGGCGGTGGAGATAGTGCGATCTCCCTTCTATCCTTCGAGGATTCTTCTAAGTGTCGCTGATAAGATCAGGACTGTGCAATCGTGCGATAAGATGTCGGAGATTGCCGAGATAAGATAAGATAAGATTGTCGAAATCTAATCTTCTTCAGAGTGCGCCGTTGCACGGAAGTGCTAACGATAGCGATCGTTACACCTACCTCCTGCTCGAGATCGAGTACCTGGTAGAGAAGACAGAAGAGAGCGGATTGGATCTTCGTGGTACTGCGGAGAGACTCGATACATACAGTGGGGATCGCATTGCCTTTCTGAACGGGTTGAAAGAAGGAAGATTGGTAGGACCCTTAGGAGAGAAACGAGGTGTATCGGAGATCGGGATACAGACAGAGGAAGAGCCAAGAAAGAAACGGGTAAAAAGGACCTACCCATACACATCCAAAGTGAGAGCAGACCCTCGCTCCCCCCTCCACCCCTCTTATCTTTTGAAGAAGGCCAAGAAGTAAGGCCTTGGGTCAGTAGGAAGTTGAAAGAAACTCCTCACGTATCATTGCAGAGATAGCCACCCCCCTAATTCATATTCTTTTCTGCTATGTTGTTCGAAGAACAGCTCGACGCGCTCAGAGGCCAACTCCAGGCCATGATCACCGAGATGAATGCCCAAGCCCATGAAATAAGGTCGCTCAAGGAGCAAAGAGATAATGCACTTGTAGCGGCAAACAGTCAGAACTGGGCAGGGTCATCTACGGGTGGAAGTAGAATAGAAGCATTCAAGGACCCCGGAGAATATGACAGGTCAAAAGCAAAGTTCGACGAGTGGTGGATCAAGATGTGATCCTGGCTCAGATCGAACCCTTTCTTTCTGGTAAAAGCCAGATATAGCGACGGGACGGATAAACTGAATCCGATCACCGGTGAACAAGAATATGACATCAAACTCGTGGAAGGCATGAGAGCGGTGTTATCACGCCTAAAGGGGCAAAAAGGAGGACCCTGGGCACAATCGGAGCTAGAGAAGCTCTTACAAGGAAGGACCACCTTCAAAAGTTGGGACGACTTCGAAACGGAGTTTGAAGGTCTCATGAAACCAATGTTGCACCGTGACTGGGCGATGTTGAATATCACCAAATTAAAACAAGGAAGGGACGACATCAACACCTTCCTCGCCAAGTGGCAAGTGGCCAACAATAGAGCAGATCTAAGTGACGAACACGGAGTTCTCCTCCTAGAACAAGCTGTGTCTGATGAGATCAGACAAGAACTTTTCCGGACAGACCAACGGAGTCTGTTCATCTCCACCACCTTGACCAACATACAAAAGATTGGCAAGGCCTTCGAAGCGTACTGGATGTATACAGAGCAAAATATACGAAACACCCAACCCCCTGTAACAGCCAGACAAGCCACCACCGCCAGCAGAAACACCTCAAGAGGAGGGGTATGCTTCAACTGCAGACAAATGGGACATCTCCTGAAAGAATGTCCGAAACCAAAGATCTCCTGCCCCGAATACAAGTGGGTGGGAGGAAAGCACAAAAAGGAATGCCGAAAAGGCAACCGAAACGCCAGGGGTGCAAAGACGTCACAAGCCCCTGAAAGAAGAAGCGCACCAAAAGAAGAAGGTGCAACCCAATGGGAGGTAGCCGACGAAACTCCACAAGTATCGGACCCCTGGAACGAAATCAAGGGGAAGACGTTTGATCAAATGCAGGAATATTTCGTAAGAAGGGCCTTCCAACAAAAGGGGAAAGGGAGGGTGAACTGAAACCGGAAAAACGGTTTGCCAACAATAAGTATTCTTCCTTGGACTGTACGGACATAGTCGATACATGGTCAGAGGCGTCTCTTGACAAGTGCGGTGCAGACCAGAAATGCACACTTGATTCCTCTTGCAAGAATAAGAAAGATACGACCCCCTTTCTGGAAGAACTCTATACCAGATCGGCCATAATCAAAAACGAGATCACTCTAAAGACACGAGTCTCGCCTGATCAGAAGAACCATGACTGGAACACGGTAGAAGCACTCCTAGATAGCGGAGCAAACGTAACCTTCATCAATAAGACATGGGCAGAGGCCCATAACATCCCCATGAGGAAGTTGTGTCACCCAATCTCCGTCATTAACGTGGACGGCACCCACAACTCGGCAGGCCGAATCACGCATACAGTCTTAATCCAAATCGAGTGTCAAGGACACCGAGAAAGGATAGAGGCAGAAGTCACTAATATCGCCACGTTCCCTCTGGTCATAGGGTATAACTGGCTGAAGAAACACAATCCGGAGATTGACTGGAAATCCGGGAATCTGAAGTTTACCCGATGCCCTCGCTCCTGCCACATGCTCCAAGAATGAAGCGAATTCCTGGCCACATGTGATAAAGAAGAACAGGATAACACCTGGGCAGCATACCACGTTCGAGCCACCATAGAAAGACCGAAAGAAGAAAAGAAGCAACCTGCACAACTGGTGCCCGCTCACTTCCATCAATGGCTGAAGGTGTTTGAGGAGAAGGACTCCGAAAGAATGCCGATAAGAAAGCCCTGGGATCACGCGATAGATCTCAAAGAAACCTTCGTTCCAAAGAAAGGGAAAATGATCCCTTTGGGGCCTAAAGAACAGGAAGAAGTCTCGGCATTTATAGATGAACAACTATGGAAGGGGTACATCCACCCCTCAAAATCCCCCCAAACCTCGCCGGTCTTCTTCGTCCCAAAGAAGGATGGATGAAAACGTATGGTACAGGATTACCTATATCTAAACGAACACACGGTTCGCAACAACTACCTGTTACCCCTCATTTCACAACTGGTAGATAAGCTCAAAGGAGCAAAGAAGTTCACGAAGATTGACCTCAGATGGGGGTACAATAACGTTCGCATCAAAGAAGGAGACGAGTGGAAGGCTGCATTCATGTGTTTCAGAGGAGCCTTCAAACCCTTAGTCATGTACTTCGGGCTGTGCAACTCCCCTTCCACCTTCCAAGCAATGATGAATGAAATCTTCGCAGATCTAGAAGACGTAGTGGTGGTCTATATCGACAACCTCCTAATATTCACGAAGACGGAGTCCCAGGAGGAACATGACCACATCGTGAAAGAAGTCCTGAAGAGGCTAGAAGAAAACAACCTCTTCGTGAAACCAGAAAAATGCACGTTCTCCGTGGAAGAAGTAGAATTTCTTGGAATGACAGTGGGAAAAGACGAGATCAAGATGGATGACAAGAAGGTGGATGCCATACGGGCATGGCCGAAACCCAGGAACCTCCATGACATACGAAGCTTCCTAGGGTTAGCCAACTTCTACCACTGTTTCATCAAAGACTACGCATCTATCGCCAAACCCTTAACCCGCCTTACAAAGAAGGACTTGCCCTTTCAGTGGCAGTCAGAAGAACAAGAAGCCTTTGACAGGCTCAAAAAAGCATTTTCCACAGCCCCCATTCTAGCATTTCCAGATGATGAAACGGAGTATAGACTACAGACGGACACATCGGATTTTGCCACAGGGGCAATCCTGGAAACAAAAAAGGAAGACAGATGGCACCCAGTCGTCTTCTTCTCCCATGCCCTTAATGACACCGAACAGAACTACCCGGTGTTCGACAAAGAAATGTTAAGCATCATCAGGGCACTGGAGAAATGGCATCACTACCTAGAAGGGGCACGCTTCCAGTTTGAGATCTGGAATGACCACGCCAACCTACAGTGGTTCATGCAAAAACAAGATCTCAACAGACGACAGGCTCGATGGAGCCAATATTTATCTAGATTCAACTATGTTTGGGTTCATAAACCTGGAATGGCAATGGCCGCAGCAGATGCACTTTCTAGAAGAAGCGATCATGCAGAAGGAGTTGAGAATGACAATAAAGGCATCCAACTCATAACCCCGGATAAGATCCGTTTGACACACATCGAAGATGATGGGGACAGAATCCTAGACCAGATCCGATTGGAAACCCTACAACTTCGGGAATCGGAGGTCAATCAAATAGAAAATCAGGGAGCAGAGCTCTCAGACGACGGCGTCTTTAGGAAAGAAGGGAAGCTCTTCACACCAGAAAAGGTCCGAATGACAGTAATGACTGCTCACCACGACACGCCAGTGGCAGGACACCCAGGAGTGGAAAAGACAATGGCCCTGATCCAAGCGCACTACTATTGGCCAGGAATGACCAAAGACATAAAAGACTACATGGCTTGATGCCACACTTGCCAGAAAATGAAGACAGGAAACACGGCTCCAGCCGGCAAGCTACAACCGCTGGAACTGCCGAATATGCCATGGGAAGATATCTCCGCCGATTTCCTCACAGATTTACCCATCTCCCAAGGCTATGACACAGTTCTTGCCGTTATGGATCGATTTTCTAAAGAAGTAGAATTCATCCCCTGTCAGAAAACCATTAGCGTGTTTGAAATGGCTAAGCTCTATCTAGAGCGCGTTTGGACGAACCACGGACTTCCCCGAAGCATCGTGTCAGATCACAGCCCCCAATTTGCCGCACAAGTCATGAAGGATCTGTGCACACGCCTAGGAATAAAACCCCGCTTATCAACAGCATCACATCCGCAAACAGACAGACAGACGGAGTGAATCATCAGGGACTTACAGCAATACCTTCGGTTGTTCATCTGTGATCACCAGAACGACTGGAGTGAATGGCTGCCCATCGATCAATTCTCCTATAATTCGAAGAAGCAGGCTTCTTCTCAGAAAACCCCCTTTGAAGTCACACGGACATACCCACCATGAATGGGGATAGAACCCAGAACTTCTAAAGCCCCAGCGGCAGACGACCTAGCTCAGAAAATTGAGCAAACCCTCGCAGAAATGTCTGCTAACCTAGAAAAAGCTCAGGAAGCAATGAAAAAACAGGCTGACAAGCATCGATCTGATGCCCCTGAATACAAACTTGGCAATCAGGTGTTGCTTGCCACGGATAATCTCTGTTTAACACAGGAATCACGGAAGCTGTCTGAGAAGTGGCTAGGACCCTTCCAGATCATACAGATAATCGGCCAGAATGCCATTAAACTACTCCTTCCATCACAGATAAAAATACATCCTGTGGTAAACGTATCACGGATCAAACCTTACAGGGAGCGCCTAGAAGGCTAGCCTGTCCAGAACCCAGGACCAGTCCTAGTGACCGAGGACCGGGATGAAGAATATGAAGTCGATTTTATCATTGACACTCGCAAGCGACGGAACAGATGGGAATATCTCGTGCACTGGCACGGATACTTGGAAGAAGACCGCATTTGGGAACCTGAGAAGAACCTCACCCACGCCAAAGAGGTGATAGCAGAATTCCATGAGAAAAACCCCAAGCTCCACCTACGGGAGTCGTTCTACGAAAATTATGGCTTAGAAAACCCCTACAAAACCCTCTTCATATGCGCTGTCACCTTCACATCCCACCCAGCCACCCATTAGGGTCTTCGATGGAACTTGAAGACCATGAGAAGGGGATGGTGTTACAAATCCAATAAAAGTCTCAAGGACTTAGACGTTTTCTCTCACTTTCGACTGACATAAACCAAGTCACGTGACTAACCCCGTGACGCATCACATGACGATGAAGATCACATGATCTAGACGAGAACGAATCCTTCGCAACAAGTGTTGCACCCTTGGACACCACTAGCCCGTTCCTACTTCCCTTATATGTGAGGCACTGCCCTCTCATTTCCACTCTGTGCAAGAAGCACCGACATCAGACGTAATGACATACACGACTATTTAATTTCCATTCTCTTCTCTTCCATTATAGAAGGCACTGCCTTACTGACTCCGAAGACCCTTGATGTACATGGCATCCTCATGCTTTACTTATCGCCCAATGGCGAATTATGCTCATATGGTACGATTCTTAGAAATACGTTTATGGTAGTTATGCACAAACATGTACACACACACTTATGAATATATAAAGGTGAATCCACTGAGCGTAAAAACCTCAGTC
>JBBPTS010000607.1:0-13257 GCA_038094235.1 Fistulinella staudtii
AAGTACAAGAAGCAGACCTCAGGTTGATACGACCGCATCACCGCTAGCATGATCACCTCGTGGCCAAGTAGTTCGTTCACCCTTTTCACGTTGTACTTGGGAATTCCGCTTTTCCTACTCATAGTCTCTGTCATTAGCATTGAGCTCCACGCAAGGTACACGGCACGCTTTTTACCCCCAGGCACTTTAGGTTTTCGAGCTTTCTTCGAGGTTTACAGCGGAAGACAGTTATGGTTAACGCTACTCAAACACAACCAACAGTTTGGTGCAGTCATCCATTGTATTAGAGTCTGTCATTCTTAGCCGCTCACTGGTTACGTAGGCGACATTACTGGCTCGTCGGTGTTTGGTCATAATGTCATTTTCATCGGGTCCGCAAAAATCGCTGAAGAGCTATTGGGAAAACGTAGCGCAAATTATTCTGACCGCCCTCCATCAGTCATGGGTAGCGAGTTATCCGGTTGGGGAAAAATCATGCTCCTTTCCAATTACAATGAGTGGTTTCGCATGCATCGAAAGTGGTTTGCGCAAGATATCGGAAGCTATGCTTCTGTAGCGAAGTTTCATGGGATGATCGAGTTCGAAACTCGACAATATCTTCGGAGTGTGTTTGAGGACCCGGAAGGGAATCAAGCACACATTCGCAAGTGAGCACCACGACATATCACTTCCATGCCACCAGTTTTAAAAATTGTTTAGAAACTTCACCTCCATAGCATTACGCCTCTCACATGGCTACGTGACTCAACCGGGAACAGACCCTCTTGTTGATTTGGCACATGAAGCAAACGATCAACTTTCAATGGTAACTGCACCTGGAGCATATTATGTTGATGCCTTTCCTTTCCGTGGGTAATTTTTTACTCTGACACGTGCGAAGGAACTAAAACAGTCACAGTGAAATATGTTCCAACATGGTTTCCTGGTGCCGGATTCAAGAGAGAGGCAAATCAATATGCTCATGTTTTGAAGAATCTTGTGGAGATTCCTCACAATTATGTTAAATCTCAGTTGGTGAGCTGCCTTGCTTGAATGTTGGCTCGGACCCGCTCTGACCTGGAATTTTAGGCGTCTGGTACTGCACTTCCTTCAATGTCGTCTCGCATAATGAGCGGGGCAGGCCTTACAGAAGAATTGGAAGATGTCGTTAAGTGGGCTGCCGCCACGATGTATCAGGGTAATGGCATGAGTTTATTCATTGGCACATTGCTTAATAACTAAAATATAGGTGGTTCTGACACGGTGAGGATTGCAACCAGAGCCTCGCGTTAATTTCACTAGTAAATTTGCCATTCAAGGGGAACTCTGTTTTTTATGCCTTTTTCCTCGCCATGACACTATATCCACGTGTCATGAGGAAAGCACAGCAAGAACTGGACGCAGTTGTTGGCACCAATCGACTGCCCACGTTTACTGACCGATCGAACCTACCCTATGTGGAGGCTCTGTGCACGGAACTGCTCCGCTGGCACACTCCGGGTCCGATAAGTTCGTTCCTTTTTCTCTCAACCATGTTTCATTTCTATAATTTCTGCAGCCATGAGATGCACAAGAGTCGATGACCATTACGGCGGATATCTAATTCCCGCAGGCTCTGTTGTGTTCGTTAATATTTGGTGAGTCATAGAAGTAATATCCTAGTCTTATTCTTATAGCCGTTGTTCAGGGCAATTCTACGTGACAAAAGAACGTATACGGACCCCGAGGAGTTCAAACCTGAGAGATTTTTGGGAGATAACCCGGAGCCTCATCCTGGGAATGCATGCTTTGGCTTTGGACGGCGGTAAGTAAGAATTTGCCCATTTGCTATATGAGGACCTGATCTCGCAATTGTTGGGCAGAAAATGTCCGGGTAAGCGACGTCTGGTGCTTGAATCATGCATCATTGATTTGATTCACCGTCGCAGGCTATTTCCTTGGGGATACGACACTCTGGCTCATGTGTGCCCAAGTGCTTTCCGTGTTTAAGATCTCGAAACATGTGGAAGACGGAGTGGAAATCACTCCCGAGCTCAAGTTAGTTGGAAGGACGATCGTGTTCGTGCAAGCGTTTTGTTCCGGTGTGGCGAAATCCGCTGAAGCCCTGTGACAGACACCCAGCTCCATTCAAATGTTCGATCAAACTCAGATCAGCGGAGGCTCAACGCCTCATCTATGAGGAAGTTTAGTCTTGACGACCATCTAAGTATCTGTTTCCGGTTCAAATATGGCGGTGCACATCATGAACATCACTCGGCGCGTACACCGTAGTAGTAGTTCCAGCGTTGTTTGTCCTGACTCAGTGTCTGTAATTTTAATAGTGGTATTTGGGTGCAGGCAATTTATCAGGGAACGAGCTTGTGGTTTTCAGAATGGATGAAATTTCATCGAGGGTGTTTCAATGTTGTGCAAAGACCTTCACTTTGAAGTTCAATGGGAGTATCCTGCTCTAAGCGCTCTTTGACTTGACATAGTAATGCAGATATCAAGTAGTTGTTGAACCCAAGTTGGATCGGGCTCCTTGTCATGGATGCGTACTAAAGCTTGTTGCTCAATGCTACCACACCACCTTGCAAGGTCCTAGTAAAACCCACTCCGTCCATGGCAAATCCCAGTTTCCTTCCGGCATTAGCACCATCCGATATCGCCCAGGCGTCCCAGGTACACCAAACACCCGTCTGCGCAACCGTCTTGCCTGATACCGTCGCAGCTCATACAGCAAGCTTATTCGCCATCCACAGCAGGCTCGTCGGACACACAACGCCACCTTCAACAGGAACTCTTCGACATCCAAAAGCGATACGAAGCTTGGGGTTTGGTCATCCCCTTCCTGGATCATCACGACGTCAACGTTCAGTTTTTTGGCGCACACACTGTCCAGGTCAAAATCACTAGGGATTGGTGCGTCACGGATCCTACATCCCGAGTTTGTCAACTGACGCACGCTAGGGACACCTTTCCATCCGAAAATGTCACCTCTCTACGCGATTTGGTGCTTGAACTCACAGCCCATGCGATCGGGTCGGGGAAGAGCAAGATTATTCTTCGCAAACTATTCGTCGCGGTAACGTGTCCAGCATACAATGTACGTTCATTTGTCTGACGGTGCTACCCAGATAACATCGTTGGCACTGAAAATCGCCCCGGGTTCGCCGTCAGTATGGCCAGATTGGATCGTGTCGACCATCGAATTCTTGTCTAGTCGCGGAACGCCCACGGAAAGCCTACTCGATTTCCTATCCATCGTCGCGGAGGAGGTCGAAACAGCCGACTTGATTGGCGCAAGCAAGTAAGCATCACACAGCCTGTTCCTCTCTCATCTCCGATCAATGTCCGAGCCAGAATACAGATGCGACAGACCTTGCTCGATGCAGCCCCGCTCGTCGTACGAGCCATCGTCACGATCATCACGCAACCCCGAAGTCAGATGCGCGCTCGTGAATTAGATTCAGCGCTCCGGTGTCTACAAGCATGGATGTCCACTCTTCGCGGAAAGTATGCCCGCTCCGCTGAAATATTGTCCCATCAACTGAGGTTCCTCACAGTGACATCACACCATTGATTCCCATGTTAATCTCCCTACTGACACCTGCGACTCCCGAAACCAACATTAACCATGAAATCTTTTCCCCTGCCTCGGACGCACTGCAAGAAATTATGACACGCTCCACCTTGGCGGGTGGTGCTGGCGTCATGTCTCTCACCCTTCCACTACTCGTTTGGGTCGACACCTGGGGCCCTCGCATTCTTCAACTCAATGCATCATGTGCGTCGCTTGTCTTCACGGTCATATATGCAGCCTCTCAGTCATCAAATCGCAGCCGGAGATGCCCCAGAGCTCTTCCACTCACTCTGCAAGCTCATAGTTACCTTGGGAGATCACTCGAACACGTACTTTGCTGCCAACATCACTTCTCAACAGCCGGTCGCAGGCTCACCATACACGCGCTCGCAGCTCATACAGAGCTTCCTTCGACTGTTGCTTAGTTATACCGGCTTGCCTGGCTACTTTGGCGTAGATGAAGAGGAGAGCGAGATGACGCTCGGATTCTGGTTCCTCTTTCAGGAGTCGCTCTGGAGCGTTGAGTACGACGACGATAGGGAGGATGAGACGGGTAGCTTACCGCCTCCGGACGTAGAAGAGGGAAATAGATTAGCGTTGGTCAACGCCGTGTACGTCGAACTCGTCAAGATCTTGAGACGAAAAGTCGCGTGGCCACCTCTGAACGTGCTGAGTGGCTGGCCCAAAGGTGCGTTCCGAGGATCTCGTACTCGAGTGCTCATGTTATGGGTACGAGACAGACCAGGCAGACAAGTTTCAAGTGTCAGTGATGTTTTCCCCCTTTCGCAGACAAGCCTGCTCATTGATTTCAGTTATCGGAGGGACGTGGGCGATACACTCATCAATGCGTATGTATGCGGGGCTCAGGCCCTGAACGACATTGACCTTTCTTTTCAGATATTATATTCTACGCAACGACATGATGGGATATTATTTAAATGACGTTCAAGAGCGTCTTGCAAACGGACCGGAAACCACTGGATGGGGGGTAGGATGCTCCCTTGGGTTTTCGTTAAATTTGAACTCATGCTTCTGCTAGGAATTAGAAGCTACATTACATTGTATCATGTCTGTCCAGGAGGCGGTTCCTCTCGAGTACAATCAGTTTATCGCTCGATTGTTTGGGCCAGACGTTCTCGGTCGCCTACCCGCCACTGGTCAAGACAGAATACGACGCACTGCGCTATGCCTCACTGGTGAGCCACATTTCGAGTCTATCCGAAATCTTGCTCATGCCAACATAAAGGTGCATACGCGTCGTGGTTCACCACTGAATCTATCACAACCATACCTGCGTCATCGCCCTCGCTCCTGATGAACGCCATTTCGTATGTCGTTGCTGCCCTACCCGAGCCGTCACTTTGTCTTCCCGCTGCAAATGCACTGCGTGATCTTTGTGACGCCAACCGAGCCGCCCTTGCGCCGCATATAGGTGCATTTGCAGAGTTGCACGCCGGACTGACCGGGATTCCCGTGAGTCATGTTTGATTCAACGCGTCTCCCTCTGATCGTGTTCACTTTTTTGCGTCTCAGGATACAGAGAAGAGTAAGGTGTTGCAGTCGATAGCGAGCGTCATTCAGGCGCTGCCGCCAGAAGAGGAGATTCCGCCCATACTGGCCATTTTAAGCCCCGTCATTGAGAAGCTCGAACAGGCTTTGCGATCTTCTTCGCGAGTATGTGCACGTGATGCTTTGTGGAAAGTCTAACCCTGACGTTTTGCTAGCTCCCGGAAGAAGCGCGCGCTGTGACCATCGCTCAACTTCAAACATTGTCTGGCGTCGCAAAAGGGCTTACCCGCACTACCGAATCGCTACTCATCGACGAAACGCCCTCGGAACGAGCAGAAGCGGAGCGTTTGCAGCGGGCGCGTGACGATTACCGGATGGTCAAACTCCGAGAAAGTTTGTTCGCGGCGGTGGGAAGGGCGTTTGAACTGTGGTCGACAGATGCGAGCGTATCTGACGTGAGCTTCCGTACCTTTGGCGAGATTTGGCAGATGGATTGACAGTGCGACATGCAGGCGCTCAGCGAGTTTTTGCGCTCGATTACGTGCTTGCCTAGCGACATCATGCTACTGTCACTGCCGCCGGGTCCATTGTTGGGGTTGGTATGCATTGCATCGCAACGGCAGCTCACGGCAGTGTGGCTCTCGCTAGCCAACATGCTCATCGTTCAACTGGATCCGCCTGACACGTTCTTGATTTCGACGCTCAAGACGCCACATAGTGTTGAAGGGATGGCGGTCGTGTCGAACATGCTACCCACGCTTCTTCAGACGTCGTTGATGATGCTTGGACAACCAGGCGCTATGGAATCTGTGAGAAAGTGCACATGCAATGAGCGATCATCGGGACTGACGTGAACCCAGAATCCGGACATCGTTCAAACCTTTTTTGGGTGCTTGGCCAGTGTGAGTTTCCATTCGGTCCGACTTTTTCAGTATATATGATGGGTGCCTGTGGATAGGTAGCACGGCACTTTGTGGCTATATTTTATAACCTGCCACCTGGTGCCCTAGAAGCATTGATGCAATGTGCTGTCAGCTCGCTGTCGCTCCAGGAACGATATTCCCTAGTCGCGACATGTACGTTCCTGGTGGGTGCGAGATTCTGCCATTCTCTGGGGCAATGGGCTTAGGCGATCACCTCGTCAGGAAACGCTCATCCGACACACGGTTGGAAGCGATGATCTCGGCGAAGCAGGCAGGATTCTCTTTCAAACGCATGGTCGGCCGATTCTCCGGGCAGTGTTGTCAGGGTTCGCAGGTGTAGCGCCCCGATCGGCAACTCAAAATCTCATTGAGCTCTTGTCGACAATGGCGTCGAAATGCCCGTTAGAAACCAAAGAATGGATGCACGAGATTCTATTTTCCGTACGTGAGGACGCGTATTTTTGGCGTGTTGAATTGAGATGTCGTTTCAGGACGATTTCATACCATCCAAGGCGACGCCCGAGGCCAAGCGGACATTTGTGAAAGCTGTGGTTGGGTAGGTGTTCCGGGATCCGGGTCCGTGGTCGCGATGACGTATTGAATTGTAGGTCGAAATCGCCGAAAAGGACCAAGGATGCTGCACAACAATTTACACTCATCGCACGGGGGTTGGAGGGTACGAGCTTCGGGTATGCGTCTGTCAGTATGTGACGTGGGTTATTCCATGGGGCCGTGTTTATGTGTGTCTCTGCCGTGATACGAAAGGGAGATGCTCCCACTGGTGTGTACATATCGGCAACAGAGCGGCCGAGACTGGAGAGGTACCGGATGCCGAATCCGGCAAGTTAAGCGGAGTTAGTATTTCTAAGTCGATAATTGCGATTGGCTGGACCGGCAAACGCAATCACAAGGGTGATTTGTTTATAAAAAGGGCCCGTCGCACGGAAATAGCCGGAAAGCACTTTCTTCCTACGTTAGCACTGGCCTATAACTCTTTTTTCGTAGTCGTCGTCGACTGTCTCTCCGACGATGCTCAGTCTCACTCCACGCGCCCGTGATGCTCTCCGTGCAGCGCGCCGTTTCGTCTCTGGAATGGCTACCCTCGCCCCACGTATCGGTGATACCAAGGTTCCCATGTCGCTCCTCGAAAAGGGCGCGTATATAAACTATCAGCGCATCGAGGACAACCTTGCCATCGTCCGCGAAAGGTAACTGGGTTTCCTGGGGATAGGACATGTATCACTCAACAATGATAGGTTGCGTCGCCCTTTGACCCTGTCGGAGAAGATCGTGTACGGTCATTTGGACGATCCTCATCACCAGGATCTCGTACGAGGTGTGAGCTACCTTAAACTTCGTCCTGACGTACGTCCCATGTCTGTCTACGTATTCCTGTGCTTATAGTGCGATATTAGCGTGTCGCTTGCCAGGATGCAACGGCCCAGGTGTGTCTTGCTGTGTCCGATTACGGTCCGATATGTGCTTATGTAATGTAGATGGCGTTGTTGCAATTTATGTCAGCCGGTATGGACACAGCCGCCGTCCCGACCACGGTCCACTGCGACCACTTGATCGAGGCCCAGATCGGTGGTGTCAAGGATTTGGCCCGTGCCATCGACATTAACAAGGAAGTCTATGATTTCTTGGCGACAGCGACCGCAAAGGTGGGTTGTCTTTGTTGCAACACAAGTGAATGTACCACTGAGGACCACTCAGTATGGTCTTGGATTCTGGAAGCCCGGCTCCGGCATCATCCACCAGATCATCCTAGAGAACTATGCGTTCCCTGGTGGACTCATGATCGGTACTGACTCTCACACCCCCAATGCGGGTGGTCTCGGAATGGTGGCCTGTGGTGTCGGTGGTGCTGATGCTGTCGACGTCATGGCTGGTATTCCTTGGGAACTCAAGTGCCCCAAGGTTATTGGTGTCAAATTGACCGGCAAGATTGGTGGCTGGACGACTCCCAAAGGTTGGATCATTGTCAACTTTTTGGGTGTTGCTAATTTGGTTTCGTTGAAGACGTGATCCTCAAGGTTGCCGGTATTCTCACCGTCAAGGGTGGGACTGGTGCCATTGTTGAGTACCACGGCTCTGGTGTCGAGTCGCTCTCTTGCACGGGCATGGCTACCATTTGCAACATGGGTGCTGAAATTGGTGCTACTACCTCGCTTTTCCCCTTCAACCACCGCATGGCCGACTACTTGAGCGCTACAAAGCGTTCAGATATCGCCAGATATGCTCAGCGCTTCTCGCATAACCTTCGGGCTGATCAGGGCGCGGAGTACGACCAGGTCATCGAGATCGTAGGTGTTTGCTGTCCAACGTCTGGCATATGGTCTGACCATCTTGGCGTAGAACTTGTCCGAACTTGAGCCTCATATCAATGGTCCTTTTACTCCCGATCTTGCCACGCCTCTCTCCAAGTTTGCTGAAGAGGTCAAGAAGAACAATTGGCCTCAGGAGCTCAAGGTCGCCCTCATTGGTTCTTGCACCAACTCTTCCTACGAGGACATGTCCCGCTCTGCTTCGATTGCCAAGGAAGCTCAGGCGCATGGTCTTCAGACGAAGAGCAAGTTCACGATTACTCCTGGTTCTGAGCAGGTTCGTGCTACCATTGAGCGTGACGGTCAAATAGGTGCCTTCGAGCGTGTTGGCGGTATTGTTCTTGCTAATGCTTGCGGTCCTTGCATCGGTCAGTGGGACAGACAGGATGTCAAGAAGGGTGAAGTGAACTCGAGTACGTCGTCTGTCTGGATTGTTTGACTTTTCTAACTGGTCCAAGTCATCACCTCGTACAATCGCAACTTTACCGGTCGTAATGATGCTAACCCTGCCACGCATGCTTTCGTTGCCTCCCCTGACGTTGTGACGGCAATGGCCTTTGCCGGTGACCTCACGTTCAACCCTGTTACCGATTCTCTCACTGGTACCGATGGCAAGCCTTTCAAGTTTTCAGACCCCTCAGGCCATGAGCTTCCTCCTCGTGGATACGACCCCGGTCAGGATACCTTCCAGGCTCCTCCCGAAGATCGTGCTGTTGTGTCTGTTGCCGTCAGCCCCACCAGCGAGCGTCTCCAACTTCTTCAGCCCTTCAAGCGATGGGATGGAAAGGCCCCCACCGACCTCCCTGTCTTAATCAAGGTCAAGGGCAAGTGCAGTAAGTGAACGGTTCTCGCGTTTGACGTTGGATGACTTAACTATCGCTTGGCAGCGACGGATCACATTAGCGCTGGTGGCCCTTGGCTCAAGTACCGTGGACATCTCCAAAACATTTCTCGTGAGTAGCTGTGTCAGTCTCAGATCATATTCTTATCCTTCCCTAGAGAATTGCCTGATTGGTGCCATCAACGCTGAGAACGGTGAGGCCAACAAGGTCAAGAACTTGGTTAACGGGGAATACGGCGGTGTCCCTCAGACTGCTGCTTACTACCGCGACCATGGCATCCAGTGGGTCGTCATTGGTGACCATAACTACGGTGAAGGCTCCTCCCGTGAACATGCTGCTCTCGAACCTCGGTACCTCGGTGGTCTTGCCATCATCGTCCGCTCGTTTGCCCGTATTCATGAGACCAACTTGAAGAAACAGGGCATGCTCGCTCTCACCTTTGCCAACCCTGAGGATTATGACAAGGTTCAGCCTCATGACAAGGTGGACATTCTCGGCCTGGAATCGTTTGCGCCTGGCCAGAACTTGACCCTCTTGGCCAAGCACACTGACGGCACCAAGCATGTCAGTATTTAGGATTGCGAGACGTGACATTGTACTGACGTTTTGCTGCGTAGGAAATTCCCCTCGCACACTCGTTCAACGAAGGCCAAATTGAGTGGTTCAAGGCTGGCTCTGCCCTCAACTTGGTTCGTTCTTGGTTAGACCTTTTGGCGTTTTAAATCACTCACACGAGTGTTCGTTTTCAGATGGCTGCCAAGGCAAAACAGTAAATGGATTAGACTAGATGGAACTTTGGCGATACGTCTCGTCTCGCTCTCCACACGCGTACTCTTATCTGCTCTCTTTTCATCCGGACTTGCTCGTCGAGATGGATACGATTTCATGGCGTTCATGTACCTCTATTCCTCCAGTGTTGTTCTGAAAATCTATCACCTTTTCTGTTGTTTGATCATCCGCACGCGCTGGCTATGATTTTGTCTACATTGTCATGTAATATCACTGGGGACGACTTTTGGCAATCACAAATATCGTTATTACAGATGTGGGGGCCGAATCGCTGCCCGATTTTTTCGTTACATGGCCTCCACATGGAGACGTCTCTATTCACTGCCCATTACCCGGTGTCCTAATACATGAGCAGATAGGCGGAAATAGTTCAGACATGGAAGCATGGTACAAATAAAGCGCGGCTCATGGCAATCTATGGGAAGTGAGACGCTACGACTTGCTTGCCTATAGCACAGCACATGAGTCATGCTATCCAAAGAGGCAAAGGACGACACGCACCTCCTGCGCACGTCCCCACGTCCGGACCCCCTCCGAATCCTGACCCGAAGCCGTCGAAGGGGGTGCGAAGCGGAGGGACCCCATAGGGAGCTCGACCTGCGTGCTCGGGGCACCGTCGTAAGCGCGCGAGGCGGCATTGCGGATGTTGAGTCTGCTCATTCAAGTTGCCATGGGCTCGCGTGAGTACAGGACAGAGACGAGGTATCAAGGACAAACTAACGACGCCAGGAGCGCGTTGGCGTACACTAACGTGGGCGGTTGAATTGAGCGTGTACAAGAGGGAGGAGGGAGAAGACGTACGTCGCGTGAGGATGATGATGATGCTTGCGAAATCGAGGCTCTGGGGTTGTGCCAGTGTCTGAGGATGACCTCTGTCAGATGCAAACGAGGGGTAAACATTAGAGACGGACAAGGATGAGTGCGATCACGTCCATGCACCTGTAGGGCACCGACGCGTCAGCAGCGTATACACCGGAAGAAACTGAGGCGCGTGCGTACAGTGTCAGGGCACCTGTAGCCACGGCGAAGACGAGCAAATAGTTCAGCAAAAGGTGTATCCGACGCGGTCGGTTGGGGGCCTTCACATGGGCCAAGGACTCGAAAGACTTGAACTTGTTGAGGTGGTACGCCATCGTGCTCGCCAACAAGGTATCCCCGATGATGAAAAGTACATTTCCAGAGATGATGAAACTTTTGGAGTGGTCTAGGTAGTATCTCCATGACGGCCCTATAATGCTATGACATTGACAAGTATAAGCTGGCTGAGGAGCATCGGTAGATAGTTGGCTGCACCTATGAATAGTGGCAAAAATCCCGATGACTGAGAGGTCGTAAGAATCGCAGAAACGCGACGTTGCTGCAGTACTTGCCAGTTCGTGACGCGGATATCCCAAACTATAGGACATCGTGTTCATGCAGAGTGGTCGGACGAGACGAGACGGCGCACCATGAGAACGACGATATATGCATTTTTTGTGACTAGAAATACATGAGCCGCCGAGAGAACAACAAACGGGTGAGTGAGCTTGCATAGCCATATCCGCCATGTGAAATACCTGCACAAGACGAAAGTGAGCACGGCCAAGGCCAGAGACCGGAGTTAGGAACCAAACTGACAAGTAGACATAGAAATCGATGAGAAACTGTCATAGGTCAACGCCGGCAATGCCACACGAATAGAGGGTACTTACACCCAAGGTATAAGTCGACTTTCCTCGAGTGACTCATCTCATTAGGGATCCTTCAAGTTGACAAAAGGAAGCTCACCGCAGCTGACCTGGAAGAAGTGAACATTCAAAGCTAAACGCCACATGAAGCAGACAGGGCACGAACCAACTTGCCAACTCTACCGCTAGCACATTACCATATTGCTGAATGAGGGTATCATCTATCATCCACATGGACAATGCAGCATGAGCAGTCTCCAGGACGCTTTATTGAAACGATATGAGCATGAGCAATCCATGAAAAGGAATACAGGTGCTTTCACACTAGAAATGCCACCTAGGAGAGTCAGCGCCAGTACTCATACGTACCCGTAGCCCGGAGGCGCGACATACCGTTACTTTGAGTCCCCACCTATCATGTTTATACGTTTGGAAGTAAAAGAGAGCCTGCGTGCAAGTGACGCCGTATAAACTGGAACATGTCAACAAACAAGGTACTGTGAGAACAAGCTAGTACGCAGAATAGGGCTCGGAAACATCTACTTACATCAGCGCAATAAATGTGCCGATGAGCGGTCCTCTGGCAAGGGATATTGCCAGGGCGATGTCTGAACTTGAAGACATGGCCAGTGGACCTCAGCTAACAAAGGATTGAGCCCGGTTCCAGGGTGGTGTGGAACCGGCCGGCCATCAACGACTCCGTGGAGTAATACTGCCTCATCGAACAATACAACGACTTGCTGAAACTGGTGACTTGGTTCGTGCCTGGATCCCACCCTGGACAGCGTGCTCTTTGACCTTTCCTCATATCGGCAGGGTTGATGTCCTTCACATAGCTTTAGTTTATCAGATGCATGAACAATTCGAGTTGTGTGGAGTCGAACTTGCCAGATTATCATAGTAGGGAAATCCTCGTGCACCCGTTAGCCTTAAACTCACAAATCTTTTAATGTCGATGGTCCATGTCGATGTTCAACGTCAATGGTTCCTCAGGCTAGGTTCCCAACTCATTGAACTCAAGTGTCCAAAGTTACATTGTTTTGAGTCAAAACATGCCATCGCCCCACAACACGGCGTCGTAAAAGTGACAACAGTTGAGCGAGCCCGTCCTGGTATACTCTTCAAAGAATAAACTCGCCCAGATATAAAGCCACGCCAACACCCAAGCCTTCCCCACGATTCCGCCCACCCTCCTTTTCGTCAACCGCTGAAATACCCACTCGGCAAGAACACCCACACCTATCATCCCATACCCAAGTAACATGTTCCAAAAGTTCACCTGGCCACCAAGCTGGTTCATCAGGAGATAGTGGACTACCCCCGATGAAAGGAATGCTCCTAGCACCATGCCCGGCCGACCGAGGATGATGGAAAGCTGATAGCCACCTGTGAAGAGAAATATGTGGCGCCACAGCTGGTGCCATTTCCGGCCCCAGAAATCGGACAAGGATGTAAAGCACCACGGGGCGTCGAATATAGGTGGCCACTGAGCGGGGCTTTGTCCGAGGACAAGAACAGCAAGTATGATCAGTAGGTCATAACACGACTGTATCATGGCATAGACAATCGAAGCGACCAGCATCGAAACGAAAAACGTGCGTAGATGTCGGATCGGGAAAGGAAGAGTTTCATCAAAGACGCTAAATGTTCCTCCAGGAA